>JASFAX010001035.1:0-53548 GCA_030737875.1 Allium sativum | reverse complement strand
AGCTGGAATAAACTTCTCGCTAAAGCGAGCCTTGAACTGATCCCAAGTAACTTGGTCCTCTGGAGTAGCTGTTCTGATAGCATTCCACCAATTCATCGCTCGCCCTTGCAGCTGACGAGACGCTAGCCTTCTCTTCATCGCATCCTCGAGAGCCAAGTCATCAAAGATACGATCACAGCTATCCATCCAATCTTGAACATCTGTGGCCGACTCCGTTCCGTGGAACGGCTTCCCACCAAGATTAGTGTAATCTTTGCACAACTTGGCGAAATCGACCCTAGGCGCCTGCACTACTGGGCCAACACCAACTCCGGGATTGGGAACTGCCCCTTGCACTTCTCTAAGCATGTCTGTCATGAGGTTAGTAAACATAGCCCTCATGTCAGCAGCATTCCCTTGGTTGGTCCCTCTACCAGCACCCCTCGTCTCTCGGCTCATCGTTAATCTGTAAAAAGGAAACGATTAACGACCCCATAGTGGTGCTAGTGCAGTGCGACTTCATTCTTATACTACTAATAGTATATACATACATAGCTTTTGAAAACCAAAGTAATCACAAATACGCGCTCTCATATACGTACTAACTCTCCCTAGTGTCTTTCCCTAGGTTAACTACGCAACCTAGAGCTCTGATACCAAGTGTGACGGCCCGCCTGGCGCCAACCGACATTTACTCCAAAAGTGCGCTGTACACATGTCCAGTTAGCACGGAACGGGTCGTTAGAAGGGAAAAAGGAAGGAGGAAATGAACATACAAAGAACCTGCAGAATGTCTCACAGCGCATAGAACAAAATATAATAGTAACATACTTGACATAAAACAGGAGAGACAGTGCATAAGCTGAAAATCAGAACTAAACATCATAGCAGCGAAAATCTAAAATACAGCTTATTACAACTTTCAAACTGTCTCAAAGCAAAGTAAGATAAATGAGGTGCACTACTAATGCCCAAGTAGCGACCACCAACGACACAGGGAGAATGTGTATATATATATACAATACGTGGAAGCCTCCTGCCCGCCTCTGAATCAGCTACTCGCGCATCACCAGCTAACCTGTCTCTAGTCTGCTCGTGTGAGCACCCAGAGTAATAAGAGGAGACATAAAACTCTGGGTCAAACATAAAGCCTGGTATGAGCGATAAGTATCTAAAGTGAATAATAACAGGTAAACTAAAACATACCTGAACCTGGACCTGCAACCAAAGAGTTAGTACTACATACTGTACAACACTCTAAGGTATCATATCAAACGGTACAAAGATATGGAGGTGGGGGAGGTGTGCATGTCATAATGATGGCAAACAATCAAGCATAGCATCCATCCTCACATCTCTCACTCAGTGCGTAAAGCATACGATATTCACCACTTCGATCACCCAACATACCTGGCTATGATCACTTTGCCCCATGAAGTCATAAATGACTTCACTGCACTGATAACATAGCCACAAATCCTTTGCTATGTCCACTTTGCCCCATGGAGTCTCAAGAACCCCACTGCACTGGCTCATAGCCTTACTACGCATCACCTTGCCCCTCGGGTCATAATGACCCTACTGCACTGATAACGTGGTCTTGCTACCATCACTTTGCCCCTCAGGTCATAATGACCCTACTGCACTGATAAGTAGCCCATCATACATTTCCAGTGGTGAATCGAAGTTATGAACGTCGGCAACTCCTTAGCACACGTCCCGCAGCAAAGTCCAACCATGAAGTGAACTCATCGGTTCCCAACTGGATCCTGAGCCCTAACTTCCCATATTGGACTACCTTTGCATCTCGGGTTTTCATTCTTCTTCGGATCGGTCATCATTCGGTCCCTAGCTCCATGCTTCCATTCATGTCCATACTTCAGTTCAGATGTGCACGGTTCGTCATCTTCCCTCATGGTCGCGGTGTGCGGATCGTGGTCATTCCTCACGCTTCAGGTGTGCGGATCGTGGTCATTCCTCACGCTTCAGGTGTGCGGATCGTGGTCATTCCTCACGCTTCAGTTGTGCGGATCGTGGTCATTCCTCACGGTCCGAGTGTGGGGATCGTGGTCCTTCCCCACGGTCCAAGTGTGGGGATCGTGGTCATACCCCACGGTCCGAGTGTGGGGGTGCGATCCGATCCTAGGGATCGTGGTGTGGGGATGCGATCCGATCCTAGGGATCGTGGTGTGGGGATGCGATCCGATCCTAGGGGTCGTGGTGTGGGGATGCGATCCGATCCTATCCAAATCCCTGCAACTTTTCCAGCGAGCTATTTACGCCATACGATGACGTTTTCGACCAATCTAACTTTTCTAAATAATCACATAACATTCCAAACAGTCATAGCAACATATAAAATCGACCATAAACACCAAAACAACAATATAACATGTCAAAATGGATCAAACATAGCCCAAATTCATATCAGAGGTCTAAAACATCATTCCGAATTTAATAAACATTTTTCCAGAATTTTATCATGTTTAAATTCGCTAATTAACACTAATCACCCCTAATTAGCTATAATTAGTGCAAAACTATGCAAATCACTCACCTTAGCCACAAAATAAACTAAGATCTGAAATGATTCTCTGATTTGATGCGAATTTCAATACCAAACAGCAGCTCCTTTGTTGATTTGGTGAAGATCCTTCTTGATTAGGGGTTGCTAAGCCAAATCCTTAACCTAAAGGTGATTTGGAGGTGATTTAGAGGTTGGAGGCCATTTTTAGGGATCCTTGGTGATAAGTGGAGGCTAGAAAACTGAAATGGAATGATTCTCCATCTCATTTCAGCCCTCCCATAACCCTAATCCCGAAATGGGTTATGGGCCTACTTGCTAATCACCCGATTTGGCCCGGTTAAGCAGTTTTTCACCCTCCAAACCTTGTTTCAGCCATATCTCCCAAACGGTAAGTCCGTTTGGCTAATGTGACCACTCTACGGAAAGAGAAACCATTAAACGAATCTAATGGAAGTGGTTTCAGGTCAAAATTCCTTTCCAATCAAAAGTTATGGCCAAAACAGTACCAACTAGGGGCAAAATGGTCATTTAAAAATCGACAAAAATCATGGACATGGGAAATGACTCTAATAGATGTTTCCCAAAGTTACAAGACAATACAACTTCACATGGGAAAGAAATAAATATTCTACAATCCTATGATGTGTAGAATACGGGTCGTTACACAGGTGAAAAGTATATAAATGTCAGGGCTGGTAGGTCACTGACACCACCCTAGCTAGAAAGAAACGCATGCCCTCCCCGAGGTCCTTTCCCGTTTTTGGTTCACAACCGGGGTGCGAGGCTCACGAATTCACGTTACACAAAGCTGTGCCACACAGGCTGTGCTTTGATCATCACCACAAGACTTTGCTTTTCAACAGAAGCCTCGATCAATTGCCACTTAGACATGCCACACAGGCAATTCACTCCATGCGTTTGATATCCATCAATATATAACCCCTGAGCTCGTACGTCTCAGAGAAGGGCGTTAAGCAAGAGAATAAATTCTCTGCCGCCAAACAGATATATATTTAATAGAGATCAATCACACGGACTAAAATCCAATGTCAGACACACAGTCCATTTACAAGTTCGCTCTGGGTCTGAACGGAACCGGAGGCACCTAGTACCCCGCATATCCATCGATCTCCAAGTACGTCTGGACGATCACCAACTGTTTCCATCTTCTTGGGTGTACAACCCAATCAAGATCATCAGTAATCACCCAAACGACGTGATGACCTCCAGTCTTCAACCACCGTCTTCATCTTCGACTTATCGTCGTATCAGTTATTCAGAATGGGATAAACCCAGTCTTCCCGAATAACTCGCGTATACTTTAAATAAGTGTTACACAAACACAACATACGCCTCATTCCAATTCATCAGTCACTAACCGTAAATTAATCAAGAGAATAATCCCCCAAATATTAACCCCGAAGGCCGAAACCAACATCAGATCAATATCTAGAAAACCATTCTGCTTAGCTAACCGACAGTTAGTTTCTAAATTTCACATTCATAGGGAAAGGTTCCCATTAATTTTATCAAAGATAAATTCCTTGAATTTATTCTTTTAATCTTCTTTTGAATTTTGATTCAACTAGTCGGGATTAACGAACCTTACCGAAGTAATCATTTATTTTATTTTCCCAATCCCAACCTATTCATACCACGAAGTAAAACTGGTAATACTTCATATCTAACACCACGGTGTTATTGGTAAATTCAATTACCATTTCACGCTCAAATCTAATTAAAGATTTAACTATTGCCTGGAGCAAAACTGGTGATACTCCATTCTCGATCTTTTCAATCTAATTAAAGATTCATTAAAACTCCACTTAGTTTTAATCGTTAACTGGGTTAAATAATTAGTGTCATTTAAAACACGGTTCACGATAAACCCAAAACCACATTCCATTAATTATCGGCTTAAAGAATGAGTGTTATTTAAAACACTGTGCACGATAAACCCAAATATAAATATCAATTCAATTTCAATTAAATATTATTTAATTGGTACACTTCATTAAATTTAAATAAAAAGATTTAATCTTTTCTCAACTGGGTTCAAGAACAGTGTTAGTCAAGACACCATTCACGACAAACCCAAATCACATTTGATATTAAATACAAGGCTCTGAATAGAAAATATCCTGGCTTATATTCAATATCAAATTCTACGACCAACAAATATCGTATTGGAAATAACGATATATATATCTATATCTTTCAAATTTCCATAACAACATATGTATAATCACGAAATCCAACATCGAAATATTCCGAAGACAATTTCGATTCAAATCCATTCCAATGCAATCATTGGAAATTCTGGTTATTTTCAAAACCATTTCAAATTCAATTTATTTATTTAAAAATAAATAGAATTACTTTTCTAGTTCAAAACTAGTTCATTTCGATAAAAATCTATTTTTATCTTTTCAAATATGGAGTTTTTCATCCTAATTCTTTCTAAATCATTTCTTATGATTTTACACAAATTATTACTATTTTTAATAATTTTATCAAGGCCCGTACAGTCGATTTCCATCAACGGCCATCGAGCTGCACTTACAACGACCTTTTTCAAATTTGATTTGGACATAATTCCAAATCCAACTGTTAGATTTCTAATTTCTAATATTCGTTAGAAAGCTCTTTTCGATACGAACCCAACGGTTCCGATTTTAGGAGAATCCGACGGTCGGATCTCCCGTAATATTCGTTCAAAGTCAATGGTCGAAATTCGCGAACTGCCGCAGCGCGGCGCGTTCTATTCAGGCCATTATATAACATATATAATATATACTTCGTCGATTTCAATTCAAAACATGCTTTATAAATCGTTTTAAATTCATTTCAAAATGATTTCAACTTCCTTTCAAATTCAAATCAAAATTGAATTTTCCCTTATAAATTCGTTTTAAATTCATTTCAAATTGATTTCAATTCAAATTGATTTCTAATTCAATTTCAGTTCGTTTTCAATTCAATTCAATTTCAATTCGAATTCATTTATATTCAATTTCAATTCGAATTCATTTCTATTCATTTTCAATTCGAATTCAATTCTTTTCGAAACATCAGATTTTGAAATCACTTTCGATATTCATTATAGAATGAATAAAATCGATATAAATATCGTTCACGTCAAAATGGCGTCAATCTAATCAACATGGCTTCATATATTCCTATTTTCAAATATTCTATTTCAAATATTTCTATTTCAAATATTTCTATTTCGAAACTGGAATGAGGCCCAATCAATTACCATATAATGTTAATTATATGGATTTTCTACAACACATGTATATATCAACAACGATGAATAATCAACCATCATCCAAAGTGCATTCTACACTGTATAAGCATCAAATATAAATATTCAACGCTTATAGCAGCCTGTCAATCAATCGATCGACATACAACTAAACAATCGTGATTAGTGTACGTCAAATATCATCCCAATAACCGTGTGGGGTTTCAAACAATCAAACACAGATTTTATTTATGCAGTTGGGCGATGTGTAAAATTTATCGTCTCAATCAATATTAATCAAATGTGTGTATATAAACAAATCGTCCGATTTGTTTATCTTTATTTCTTTTCATATACACGTTAAAATTTCTATTTTTAACTATAAAATATTTTTAACTTTATAAATATTTTATTTCTTTTCACATCACATCACACAATCAACTACACATCAAACTCAAACAAACAAGCATACAAGCCATCCATGGTCTGTGGACGACGGGTGTCGGGTGCTACTAAACACCGTCAGTATATATATATATATATATATATATATATATAACTAGAAAATTAAATTAAAGAGTGAGAAGTTCTCACAGAATTGCTAATCCAATGCCTCGACTCTTCTTATGTAGAAATCTTCGTCGTTCTTGCCTCTTGTGACTTTCTCTGCCCGTATTCTCTACATATGTAAAAATCACATTTTTACTTTGCTATTCAATATATAAAAATCGAATTTTTACTTCGCTATTCAATATATAAAAATCGAATTTTTACTTCGCTATTCAATATATAAAAATCGAATTTTTACTTCGCTATTCAATATATAAAAATCGAATTTTTACTTCGCTATTCAATATATAAAAATTGAATTTTTATTTCGCTATTCAATATATAAAAATCGAATTTTTATTTCGCTATTCAATATATAAAAATCGAATTTTTACTTCGCTATTCAATATATAAAAATCGAATTTTTACTTTGCTATTCAATATATAAAAATTGAATTTTTATTTCGCTATTCAATATATAAAAATCGAATTTTTACTTCGTTATTCAATATATAAAAATCGAATTTTTACTTCGCTATTCAATATATAAAAATCGAATTTTTACTTCGCTATTCAATATATAAAAATCGAATTTTTACTTCGTTATTCAATATAGAAAAATCGAATTTTTACTTTGTTATTCAATATAGAAAAATCAAATTTTTACTTCGCTATTCAATATATACAAATCGAATTTTTACTTTGTTATTCAATATAGAAAAATCGAATTATTACTTCGTTATTCAATATAGAAAAATCGAAATTTTACTTCGTTATTCAATATAGAAAAATCGAATTTTTACTTCGTTAACATGTGTATAAAAATCACATTTTTATACTACTACTATATAGATAAAAATTCTATTTTTACACCGCTAAAAATCGCATCTTTTCTATTTTATGACGGCGTTCATATAATAAAGATTATATTTTTATATCGCCACTCAGATAAAAATCACATCTTTGCTCCTTCTACATAATAAAGATCGAATTTTTAATATTCCTATAATATAAAAATCATATTTTTAATATTCCTATAATATAAAAATTATATTTTTATTCATTTCAAAATCAAATCTTTATCATTTCAACATCAGTTTTTAATAACTATATAAAATCAGTTTTATTAACTACATTGAATCAGTTTTTTTTAATAACTAAATAAAATCCTAAAACTTACTGTGTAAATCGATGGAGGGGGGGTGCTACCATCGTTCGCCGGTCAGAGGAGGGGGTGGAGCTTGCTGGGCGGAGGCGCGGGGTTGGCCAGCTCCGGCAATTGCTTTGACGGCGAGATCGATGGGCTCAGGGGCGGGTTGCTTCGCGTTTCAGAAGGGGGGACGAGGAGAGAAAGAGCGTCGGAGGAGGGGGGATCGTGGAAGAGGAGGTGGGGCGGTCTGAGGGAAGGTGCCGGCGTGGGGTAAGCGGCGGTGCGGTCAGGAGGAGCAGCGGCCGTCGAGCGATTTAGATTTAGGTTTTTTTTTTCATTCTGTATGTCAATTTGGTTTGAAGAAAAAAAAAGGGGGGGTATATTATAATATATATATTAATTTAATTTAATTTAATTTCGAAAAGGTACTTTTATTTTCGACCTCGAAACGAGACCCACCGCCTGTCGTCCATAGCTAATTACACCCATCCCGAACACAATGGAATATGTATCGTAAGCTGATTTGACTGTTTCAATCAGTTTTCGTCAAAATTAACGTATAACTCTATATATTGATTTTGAACACGCATTTCAATTTACCGGGGTCACATACTAAATAGAAAAATTCCAGAAAAATATTTTCTAGCTTCGTATTGATGATACGGTCCTAACAAAACTAGTTTTGTCGAATTCTTAGACAGTTAGAAAAATGGCCATTTTCCAGTCGATTAAAATCAACTGAAACTGGTCAAACGCGTTTTCCTTTGCCACGCTCACATATTGATTCAAAAAATTATGAAATTTGAAACCTAGCAATAATTTGACATCACGGACCCAACAAAAGTGGTTTCGTCGAAATCCGAGGTCGTTTTCAAAATGTCCATTTTTAAGGGCCTGAATTCCATAGCGACTATTCAGAATTTTCAACTGGACATATCTTTTGATTCCCGTTATGAAATTTCGATTTTTCGGATTCGTTGGAAAGATATTCTCGATTAGATCCCATTATTTTTGGTTTCACTAAAATCCGGTTTATTTTGCACCCGGTACATTCATTTGAAAATTGAAATCGAATTATCGAACTACTACGCTATTTTCAATTCCTTTTATAATTATGTATAATTATTTATATTCTAACAATGGCGTATATAAATATATTCATTTGAATTATATTCATAATAAATTTCTCGTCGATATTATTTAAAATAATTCATTTTAAATAATCAAAATTCGCTAAAATTGCCAAAATAAAAATTTTAAACTGGCCCAGATTTTCGGGTTGTTACAATCTCCCCCACTTAAATCTTTTCGTCCCCGAAAAGGAACAAAGTCGAAAGTGGTTTGATTAACCAACTCTACGTTCGATCTGGCTTCCATTCTCCAACTTTTCAGTTTTTGAGAATTTTCAAATTCTTCAAAAATTTGGCTAACACCCGGAATTTTCGAAAAAATTCGCCATAACCTCCCCTGCACCGGGAGCCACGGGAAAAATCCCGAAATTGCCATACAGGCCTTCTGATCTCAAAAAGAAAAAGAAAAAGCCAAGCGGCTAACCAATCGGCTCATAAAATCATCACCACCCAAACAAACAGTAAATTATATAGTAAACATGTACCTATTTATCGGGCAAACAAATTTTATTCTCTGCTCTAGCCTCCTTGCTAAGACCTGTTCAATGTAAGTACATGTATATGCAAGCAAATGCGACCAGATTTCAATACAATTCAATATTAGATACAATTAGGCGTAATGGTTCAAAATTATCAAACAATTAAACAAACAACACAAACATCAATCAAGTAGTTGATTAGTTTTTGAAATTCATAACTTTGATATATAGTCAAAAATCAGATTTTTGATGCCAAATCACAACAATAGATCCTATCTAATTTCGGTTCTCACACCAGTCTAATGGAAATATAGAAATCTCACTTTCGAAACTCGAAAATAAATACTGGCGACGGTGCCCCATCACCAGAATTATCCCCGGGCAACTAGAGTATGATTCTATAACCATCCAGTACATTAAAACTTCGAATACACGTTTGCAAGACATATATGCAAAATCTCTATATATTGGATTGTCCAAATTCATATAAATAAATAATCAAATACGAATAATTGATTTAAATTTTCAAAACAAAAATTGTTTTCATTTTTAAAAATATACTCTTCATACTCGTTCTAGGATACTACTGATCCCATCTCTAACGAGTCATTCTAATTGGATATTACTAATCCAATATCTGATGAGTTCTTTCGTATGGTTCTAGTGTGTCCTATTCTCTGAGCTTTGTAAACCAAAGCTCTGATACCAACTGTAAAAACCCGTAACTTCACCGTGAAGGAAAGAGCGGATAGTTCGAGAACAAGCCACAACAGAACACAGACGGAAGGACATTTCATTGTATATTACAACAATGCATCAGATTACAAGAATATACAGAGTATAAATGAATATTACACAGAAATATCAGAGATTTAAATTACATTTAAATACATAGCAGCGGAAAATAATACAATACACAACTAGAAGAGATATACGGATACAAAGCTTTCCGGATATCGTTCCAGCTGTAAACCAGGATCCTGTGAATATAAATCTGCAAAACCAAAACTACTAGCTGCCCGTGTCAAAATTGGGGCACCCAGAGTTTAGGTTAAAACAATAAACTCCAGGTCAGTCATGGAACTGGTGTGAGAACAAAAAAAACAGTAATCTTTCTTTTTAAAGTTAGGTAAATCAAGGGACCACGCCGTATAACACGGAACGGGTTTCCTCCCAAGAATACCAGTGCATAAAACAATAGCGCAATGTTAAATAAAGAAAAATGAAGCTATTATAAGACCCAGGTCCTATCACACAATGCAACGCAAGCCGGGGGATAGGGTTTTCCCTTATAACAGCCAAAGAATGCTTGATACGTTTAAAAACAGATCATTTGATACTATTATAAGTGCATAGTGTATAAAACAACTTCAAATCATAAGTATCAATCATAGGCGGCATGGGTACCATATATCATGTCGCCATACTAGTTCTACAATTAAAAATGCAAATGTCATGTATTTGGAAATTGGATTTCCGTCTGTGAACCGAGGCCAGGGATCGTCCTCTACCGATTCAAGACTGTCTAGCCCGAGCCTCAGGAACAGCCGCAACTGCCCCATGGAGCGACAGGGCCGGTCCACCGATGTGGATTATTATGCCTGAACACTACGTTTCCCCGCCCTTTGGGGCGTAAATGAGCCAACGAATGACTCCATCGGAACCGGATCGTCAGATCAACCGAGGCGCCTCGCAACAGCAACAACCACACAGGTGAAAAGTATATAAATGTCAGGGCTGGTAGGTCACTAACACCACCCTAGCTAGAAAGAAACGCATGCCCTCCCTGAGGTCCTCTCCCGTTTTTGGTTCACAACCGGGGTGCGAGGCTCGCGAATTCACGTTACACAAAGCTGTGCCACACAGGATGTGCTTTGATCATCACCACAAGACTTTGCTTTCCAACAGAAGCCTCGATCAATTGCCACTTAGACATGCCACACAGGCAATTCACTCCATGCGTTTGATATCCATCAATATATAACCCCTGAGCTCGTACGTCTCAGAGAAGGGCGTTAAGCAAGAGAATAAATTCTCTGCCGCCAAACAGATATATATTTAATAGAGATCAATCACACGGACTAAAATCCAATGTCAGACACACAGTCCATTTACAAGTTCGCTCTGGGTCTGAACGGAACCGGAGGCACCTAGTACCCCGCATATCCATCGATCTCCAAGTACGTCTGGACGATCACCAACTGTTTCCATCTTCTTGGGTGTACAACCCAATCAAGATCATCAGTAATCACCCAAACGACGTGATGACCTCCAGTCTTCAACCACCGTCTTCATCTTCGACTTATCGTCGTATCAGTTATTCAGAATGGGATAAACCCAGTCTTCCCGAATAACTCGCATATACTTTAAATAAGTGTTACACAAACACAACATACGCCTCATTCCAATTCATCAGTCACTAACCGTAAATTAATCAAGAGAATAATCCCCCAAATATTAACCCCGAAGGCCGAAACTAACATCAGATCAATATCCAGAAAACCATTCTGCTTAGCTAACCGACAGTTAGTTTCTAAATTTCACATTCATAGGGAAAGGTTCCCATTAATTTTATCAAAGATAAATTCCTTGAATTTATTCTTTTAATCTTCTTTTGAATTTCGATTCAACTAGTCGGGATTAACGAAGCTTACCGAAGTAATCATTTATTTTATTTTCCCAATCCCAACCTATTCATACCATGAAGTAAAAATGGTAATACTTCATATCTAACACCACGGTGTTATCGGTAAATTCAATTACCATTTCACGTTCAAATCTAATTAAAGATTTAACTATCGCATGGAGCAAAACTGGTGATACTCCATTCTCGATCTTTTCAATCTAATTAAAGATTCATTAAAACTCCACTTAGTTTTAATCGTTAACTGGGTTAAATAATTAGTGTCATTTAAAACACGGTTCACGATAAACCCAAAACCACATTCTATTAATTATCGGGTTAAAGAATGAGTGTTATTTAAAACACTATCCACGATAAACCCAAAAATCAATATCAATTCAATTTCAATTAAATATTATTTAATTGGTACACTTCATTAAATTTAAATAAAAAGATTTAATCTTTTCTCAACTGGGTTCAAGAACAGTGTTAGTCAAGACACCATTCACGACAAACCCAAATCACATTTGATATTAAATACAAGGCTCTGAATAGAAAATATCCCGGCTTATATTCAATATCAAATTCTACGACCAACAAATATCGTATTGGAAATAACGATATATATATCTATATCTTTTAAATTTCCATAACAACATCTGTATAATCATGAAATCCAACATCGAAATATTCCGAAGACAATTTCGATTCAAATCCATTCCAATGCAATCATTGGAAATTCTGGTTATTTTCAAAACCATTTCAAATTCAATTTATTTATTTAAAAATAAATAGAATTACTTTTCTAGTTCAAAACTAGTTCATTTCGATAAAAATCTATTTTTATCTTTTCAAATATGGAGTTTTTCATCCCAATTCTTTCTAAATCATTTATTATGATTTTACACAAATTATTACTATTTTTAATAATTTTATCAAGGCCCGTACAGTCGATTTCCATCAACGGCCATCGAACTGCACTTACAGCGACCTTTTTCAAATTTGATTTGGACATAATTCCAAATCCAACCGTTAGATTTCTAATTTCTAATATTCGTTAGAAAGCTCTTTTCGATACAAACCCAATGGTTCCTGTTTTAGGAGAATCCGACGGTCGGATCTCCCGTAATATTCGTTCGAAGTCAATGGTCGAAATTCGCGAACTGCCGCGGCGCGGCCCGTTCTATTCAGGCAATTATATTATATATATAATATATACTTCGTCAATTTTAATTCAAAACATTCTTTATAAATCGTTTTAAATTCATTTCAAAACGATTTCAACTTCATTTCAAATTCAAATCAAAATTGAATTTCCCTTATAAATTCGTTTTAAATTCATTTCAAATTGATTTCAATTCAAATTGATTTCAATTCAAATTGATTTCTAATTCAATTTCAGTTCGTTTTCAATTCAATTCAATTTCAATTCGAATTCATTTATATTCAATTTCAATTCGAATTCATTTCTATTTATTTTCAATTCGAATTCAATTCTTCTCGAAACATCAGATTTTGAAATCACTTTCGATATTCATTATAGAATGAATAAAATCGATATAAATATCGTTCACGTCAAAATGGCGTCAATCTAATCAACACGGCTTCATATATTCCTATTTTCAAATATTCTATTTCAAATATTTCTATTTCGAAACTGGACCGAGGCCCAATCAATTACCATATAATGTTAATTATACGGATTTTCTACAACACATGTACATATCAACAATGATGAATAATCAACCATCATCCAAAGTGCATTCTACACTGTATAAGCATCAAATATAAATATTCAACGCTTATAGTAGCCTGTCAATCAATCGATCGACATACAACTAAACAATCGGGATTAGTGTACGTCAAATATCATCCCAATACCCGTGTGGGGTTTCAAACAATCAAACATAGATTTTATTTGTGCAGTTGGGCGATGTGTAAAATTTATCGTCTCAATCAATATCAGTCAAATGTGTGTATATAAACAAATCGTCTGATTTGTTTATCTTTATTTCTTTTCATATACACGTTAAAAATTCTATTTTTAACTATAAAATATTTTTAACTTTATAAATATTTTATTTCATTTCACACCACATCACACAATCAACTACACATCAAACTCAAACATACAAGCCATCCATGGTCTGTGGACGACAGGTGTCGGGTGCTACTAAACACCGTCTGCATCCTAGTATATATATATATATATATATAACTAGAAAATTAAATTAAAGAGTGAGAAGTTCTCACAGAATTGCTAATCCAATACCTCGACTCTTCTTATGTAGAAATCTTCGTCGTTCTTGCCTCTTGTCACTTTCTCTGCCCGTATTCTCTACATATGTAAAAATCACATTTTTACTTCGCTATCCAATATATAAAAATCGAATTTTTACTTCTCTATTCAATATATAAAAATCGAATTTTTACTTCGCTATTCAATATATAAAAATCGAATTTTTACTTCGCTATTCAATATATAAAAATCGAATTTTTACTTCGCTATTCAATATATAAAAATCGAATTTTTATTTCGCTATTCAATATATAAAAATCAAAATTTTACTTCGCTATTCAATATATAAAAATCGAATTTTTACTTCGCTATTCAATATATAAAAATCGAATTTTTACTTCGCTATTCAATATATAAAAATCAAATTTTTACTTCACTATTCAATATATAAAAATCGAATTTTTACTTCGCTATTCAATATATAAAAATCGAATTTTTACTTCGTTATTCAATATATAAAAATCGAAATTTTACTTCGCTATTCAATATATAAAAATCGAATTTTTACTTCGCTATTCAATATATAAAAATCGAATTTTTACTTCGTTATTCAATATAGAAAAATCGAATCTTTACTTCGTTATTCCATATAGAAAAATCGAATTTTTACTTCGCTATTCCATATAGAAAAATCGAATTTTTACTTCGTTATTCAATATAGAAAAATCGAATTTTTACTTCGTTATTCAATATAGAAAAATCGAATTTTTACTTCATTATTCAATATAGAAATATCGAATTTTTACTTCGTTAACATGTGTATAAAACTCACATTTTTATACTACTACTATATAGATAAAAATTCTATTTTTACACCGCTAAAAATCACATGTTTTCTATTTTATGACGGCGTTCATATAGTAAAGATTATATTTTTATATCGCCACTCAGATAAAAATCACATCTTTGCTCCTTCTACATAATAAAGATCGAATTTTTAATATTCCTATAATATAAAAATCATATTTTTAATATTCCTATAATATAAAAATTATATTTTTATTCATTTCAAAATCAAATCTTTATCATTTCAACATCAGTTTTTAATAACTATATAAAATCAAATTTATTAACTACATTGAATCAGTTTTTTTTAATAACTAAATAAAATCCTAAAACTTACTGTGTAAATCGATGGAGGGGGGGTGCTACCATCGTTCGTCGGTCAGAGGAGGGGGTGGAGCTTGCTGGGCGGAGGCGCGGGGTTGGCCAGCTCCGGCAATTGCTTCGACGGCGAGATCGAGGGGCTCAGGGACGGGTTGCTTCGCGTTTCAGAAGGGGGGGGGGGACGAGGAGAGAAAGAGCGTCGGAGAAGGGGGGAGGGATCGTGGAAGAGGAGGTGGGGCGGTCTGAGGGAAGGCGCCGACGTGGGGTAAGCGGTGGTGCGGTCAGGAGGAGCAGCGGCCGTCGAGCGATTTAGATTTAGGTGTTTTTTTTCATTCTGTAAGTCGATTTGGTTTGAAGAAAAAAAAGGGGGAGTATATTATAATATATATATTAATTTAATTTAATTTAATTTCGAAAAGGTACTTTTATTTTCGACCTCGAAATGAGACCCACCACCTGTCGTCCATAGCTAATTACCCCCATCCCGAACACAATGGAATATATATCGTAAGCTGATTTGACTGTTTCAATCAGTTTTCGTCAAAATCAACGTATAACTCTATATATTGAATTTGAACACGCATTTCAATTTACCGGGGTCACATAATAAATAGAAAAATTCCAGAAAAATATTTTCTAGCTTCGTATTGACGATACGGTCCTAACAAAACTAGTTTCGTCGAATTCTGAGACCGTTAGAAAAATGGCCATTTTCCTGTCGATTAAAATCAACTAAAACTGGTCAAACGCGTTTTCCTTTGCCACGCTCACATATTGATTCGAAAAATTATGAAATTTGAAACCTAGCAATAATTTGACATCACGGACCCAACAAAAGTGGTTTCATCGAAATCTGAGGTCGTTTGCAAAATGTCCATTTTTAAGTGCCTGAATTCCATATCGACTATTCAGAATTTTCAACTGGACATATCTTTTGATTCCCGTTATGAAATTTTGATTTTTCGGATTCGTTGAAAGATATTCTCGATTAGATCCCATTGTTTTTGGTTTCACTAAAATCCGGTTTATTTTGCACCCGGTACATTCATTTGAAAATTGAAATCGAATTATCGAACTACCGCGCCATTTTCAATTCCTTTTATAATTATATATAATTATTTATATTCTAACGACAGCGTATATAAATATACTCGTTCGAATTATATTCATAATAAATTTCTCATCGATATTATTTAAAATAATTCATTATAAATAATCAAAATTCGTTAAATTGCCAAAATAAAAATTTTAAACTGGCCCAGATTTTCGGGTTGTTACATTTATCGACCGTAACGCTTTATTTGATATAACTAGATATCGATTTCGAATCTGGACAAGATTCTTTTGATACATAGTTATAATTTAATTTTTAGAATTTTTCTGTAATTTTTAATTAATTAAATATGCAGCTTTTTATTTGAAGTATTTTGCACCCTGTATCAGTATTTCGGGGTTTCACAATATAAGTTAACCTACTGATATTAATATATTTTTGGGATCGTGACACCTCGTGGGACAAGATCGTAATCTTACTTCTGCCTGTAGCGGCTCCGACATGAATGAAAATTTAAGTAATGGAGTACGCATATTTTATAACGTAAATAGGAATATGTATATATATTCATTTCTTAACCACTAAGAATTTGTACCCAATCACTTCCGTTCAGCTAGCCTAATATTGTGCAGAATGCGTCCTATTCTTTCGAAATGAAGAAATTAAAACTTAGATATTAAGGAGCCTCAATTATATAATATTTAGTATAACTGGGTAACTTTATTGCTAAGGAATGCGTACAACATCACCCATCAGCCAAGCACGTCTTCATTTAATATCCCATTCCTTCTCATTAAATGAACACCGTATGTCCTAATCAATGTTAAGGCATCGTAACAGCATGAGCCTACGCTCTCTATTCAAAAAAGCTGGCTAACTTAAGACAACTTTCACATGCCTACGGGTTTCTTTTTCTGAAGCCTGACAGACGTTTATATTTTTTTTATAGAAGCTTTATATTTTAGGAACCATATAGCTTACCTAGCCCTTTAAGTTAATGCAGTCCATACTGTACGTATGACAATTGACATTATTTTATCCCTCATCGTCTACTTAACTCGTAGGCTTCCCTCTTTTGGAGAAAACAGAAAAGCCATCTCTTCAAACAAAATAAAAATGGAGAACCGCAAGTTTTAAAAATAAAAATAAAATTTCATACACAACTAAAGATCATAAGAAAAATATACGCGAGATTGTAGCAATATTCTCTTCTACCGCATATGCTACTGGATGGATACCTTGTTCAGACTCAACGTATGTAAGTCACTGGGGAGATTAGCAGCACATGCATGGGGTTTCGAAGCTTGAAACTTGGCGAATGGATGGAATATACTGGAGAGATGCTTGGAGGGGGAGAAGAGAGTAACACTTGCGGGTGCGTGGAGGCACTTAGACCAGTTACTTGCGTATGGGTATTTTGCATGGCTGGGTGGAAGTTCAGAAAATTGAAAGGGTACTGGGATACATGTTTTAAAGGGAGAAGGAGTGAACATTAAAAGCATAAAATTGGACATAAAAAAATGGAGCAGTAGTGCGAATATAAAGGGAAGCGTGTAAGGGGAACTCAGAGGTAGCCTTGCTTGCAGGTATGGGAGGAAGGTGTCGTGTGTTATGAAGAGACAAAAGGTAGATGGACAGGTATTTTCTGAAGGGAAGCTTGGCCGATCAGTTTTGTGGAGGATTAAGGTTGCTAAACAATGTTATGATGATAGTAGTCGGCTTGGAAAAAATTGGTTTATTAATTTAACAGTGGGGCGTTGGCTTTGAAGTGTATGTGGGAAGTGGAGATGACAAAAGGTGAGGTAGTTCATGCAAAAATGTGAGGGAATTGATGATTGGAGAATGGAACATGGCATGCAAAGGGATTTCATTGAAGCGATTTTCCTGTTGGTGAATATGAAGACGACACTGTTCAAGTTGGGTCGGGTACGATGGGCCTGGGCTACGGTAAAGCCTCTAAAATAAAAATAAAAATAAAGTGAAGAGACAAAAAAAAAAAATGGAAAGAGGGGAGGATGTTGGGGAGCAGAAAATGGCATGAAGTATGGCAAAACTTAAAGGGCGCGTGAAGTCTGAGAATTGCTTCAAACTAGCATGCGAGTTTCATGAGAAGAATGTGGTGATGCAGAGGAATCCAGCCATATATATTTCGAAATGGTGGTGACAGCGTGAGATGCTCAGGCAAATAAAATGGGAAAGGTGCAGACTATTTCCGCAATGATGGCAATGTAACGACACGGATTTTGCCCGACCTTAATCGATCAAAAAATCAATCAAGACCGTTCAAAACTCGCATACGTTAACTTTGGGAATACAAAACATTAGAACAAAAACACAGACTTTTATAACATCAATAATAAATGTTACATCAGAGCACAGAATATATCAGAGTACATCGATAAATAATACAGCGGAAGAAACATTTCAATTAAATTAAATACATTGCAGCGGAACTAATCTCAGCGGAAGGCCATCAATATTCTGGATCCAGCTTCAGACTTCAATCCAGGATCCTGCTTAACTATATCTGCAAAAGGCTACTCGACTGCCCGTGTGGAAAGAGGGCACCCGAGTTTGCAAAGTGAAACAAACTACAGGTCAGTCGTGGGACTGGTGTGAGAATTCTAAACTAATTTAACTAATAAGACAAATCCAAGAACCACACCGCTAATGCGGAACGGGTTTTATTCCAATGGATTGTCGGTGCATAAACTAAAGTAAATCGAGAAATAACGCAATGTCTTTTTGGAAAAATGAAACCATTATAAGACCCAAGTCCCATCACACAATGCAACGCACACCAGAGGATAGGGTTTTACCTTATAATGGTCAAAAGATGCTTGATACGTATAAAACGGATTTGATATTATTATTAGTGTATATACGTTTTAATAAAAAGATTTGAATCATAAGTATCAATCCTAGACGGCATGGTTACCATATAGCATGTCGCCAATACTAGTTCTACAATCAAAACCGCATGGGCGTATTGGAAATTTGGATTCCATCATGAGTCGAGGCTAGGGGCAAGCTCCTCTCCGATTCGAGACACTCTAGCAAATGCCTTAGGATCCCCCGTAGTGAACCCTTGGATCTTCAGGGCCGGTCCCCGCCTATGGGCAGTGGATTAGTTATGCCTAAACACACGCTTCCCGGTCCCTTTGGACCTATAGTATGACCACCAACGGCCTATAAAAATAACGAGGCGCCTCAAAATCCATCATCCACATAAGTAAAATGTCAGGGCTGGTAGGTCGCTGACACCACTCTAGCTAGAAAGAAACGTGTGCACTCCCTGCAGTCCATGTCCCGTTTTTGACTCATACCGGGGTGTGAGGCTCGCGAAGTCATGCTATACACAAAGCTACGCCTAAACAGGCCGTGCTTTGATCAACAACCACAAGGCCTGCTTTTCAACAAAAGCCTTGATCAATGCATCTTAGCATGCCACATTGTCAGTCCATACTATACCATTAATTTCTACCAATATATAACCTCTAAGCTCGTATGTCTCAAAGAAGGGTGTTAACCACCAAACAGATATATATTAAGAGAGATGAACGAATGTAGTATAAGGGACTACAACGTCAGACATACATTCCATTTATAAACTTATGGGTCTGAGCGAAAGTCAAATCCGTGCAATCAACACTACGTCCGGACGACTACCACTGTCGCCCCTTCAAGGTAGCTACTCCCATCATGGGTCTCAATAGCAACACACCCATTCGATGTGAAGATCGTCGGTCTTCAATCACCGTCTTCAACTCTTCGAACGTCGTATCATTATTTGGAATGAGAGTAAACTCGGACTTTCCAAATAATTCTCGCATATATAAATTTGCAAACCATTCTATATCGTTATTTATTCTTTTATAAATATGAATATCGTCCATTCATTTCATATGAGTAATACTACTCTAAACATGAATTTTTATTTCATATGCGGTTTCTTGATTATGCATTTCATATGCGACTTCATGCTTTTTAAAACATGTTAAATTTTCATATGCGGTTCATGCTTCTAAATCATGTTTCATTTCATATTTATATCTTTTTATTCGCATGTGAAATGTAAATAAAAATTCCCTTCTTATTTTCATCTTTTTATTTACATGTGAAAAGTAAATAAAAGTTTCATTCTTATTTTCATCTTTTTATTTACATGTGAAATGTAAATAAAAGTTTCATTACTTTTATTTATATAAAATATATAAATAATATAACCATTTCATGTTTTCATTCATTTATAACATGAAAATATTCATTGCTTTATGGTTCATTTTCCATTTTCGATCATTTTCTTAATTCAGTGATCTTAACTACTTAATTCCCTTTCAATCTAATTAAAGATTTAATTAAAATTTTATTTAGTTTTAATCTTCCAAAGTCATTATTAAATGATTATTCAATTTCTAGAGAATTAATTCTATCATAAATTCGGGTTAAAGAATAAATGTTATTTAAAACATAATTCACTATAAACCCAAATTTAGATTTCATAAATTTCCCATTTAATATATATAATTAGACATCATTTATTTCAGAGTATTTCATTTAATCTTATATAAAATATTTATCATCTTCGATTTCCTTTATAATATGTATAACATAATTTATACGGGTTAAAATGGAGTTACTATTTTTTAAATGGACCGAATAGCCCAATTCATTTTCCTTATCCATTTATTAAGTTTATCTTTACATTTTATTATTTAATAGCGGGCCAGACCTCTCACATTAGGCCTACAACTTGTGGATGCTGGATATGCCGGTTGGTTCCGGGCAGACTTCTACCACAGGTTGGGCTTAACCTCGTGTCTTGACCCAATTCGTATTTGCGCACTTGGACCTCTCACATTAGGCCCAACATTTATGGCTGCTGGATATGCCGGTTGGTTCCGGGCAGACTTCCGCCATAAATGTGACCTAACCTCGTGTCCAGGTACAATTAAAAAAATTTATTTATAAATATTATCCAAGAATATTATTTTAAAATATTTTATATTTTAAAATATCCTACTACTTAATATCATTCCTTACTTGAAATATTATTTCATATAAAGCTTTATTATTCCATTTCAATACATATTAACTTTCCATATTATTATGATATTATAATAATAATAATTATAAAAAAAACGGTTTTAATTTGTGATATTAAAACCTACCATTTCAATATTAAAATGAAATCAATTTAAAAACATTTCAAATTTTGAAATCCATCTTCCATTTTTAATGTTAACATAAAAAGTAATCTTTTCAATTTATAATCTTCTTAATATAATTGGAATGTGATTTACTAATTCCAATAATTTGTTTATAACCTTCCAAATGTTAAAGGTTTTTATCTACTTAATTCAAGCGTCAATTAATATCATTAATTGAATAATAAATGGGCATTTATTTCCTTCATTCGAAGGAAATATTGTCAATTCAAAAGCTTCTTTATTATTTCCTTTTTAAATGGAAAATTAAATCATCTAAATACTTCAACTTCCAATTTATTTCATTAATTTGCATATTTATTACTTTACTCAAAATTGGAATGAGACCCACCATTTCCATATAATTTAATTATACGTAAAATCAAACATTAATTACATAACAATTTCAGAACATCCATCCAAAGTGCATTTCTAATTATTCCAAGGGTGACGTGTATTCAAAAGTCAACCCTTGACCCGTGTGGGGTTTCAGCCAACACAATTCACATATTTAAAATAAACTGAGCTTCTGGACGATGTGTAAAAATTGATCGTTCACTCACATAAACAAGCCAGGGTCACTTGTAAATGGCAGTGTATACAGGTGCATAAATGGAACATAGACAATTTGCACAATTTAACAATGTTCACATATTGGGTATTGCCCTTTTTATTTCATTTGATTTAATGACACAAATTCACCATAAAATATATTCCTTTATCTAACTTAAAATAAAAATAAAATCTTTTATTAAAAGTCAAAATTTTAATTATTCTAAAATAAAGATCAAAACTTTATTTATTATAATCGTCTCAAAATAAAGATGAAATTTTTATAACCAAAACAAAGTTTTAATCTTTATAAACAAAACAAAATTTCAGTCTTTTATAAGCAAAAACAAGGTTTTAAATCTTTACCAACAAAACAAAGTTTTGTTCTTTTTAAACAAAACAAAATAAGGATTGAACTTTTATTCAATAAACAAAACAAAGTTTTGTTCTTTTTCATAAACAAAATAAAGTTTGTTCTTTTCAAAAAACAAAATAAAGTTTCAATTTTATATATAAAAAAAAAACGCAAACAAAGTTGTAATTTTTTTTTTAGAACAAAAACAAAGTTGTAATCTTCTTAATCCCATTCAAAGTTATAATCTTTGTAAACATAAACAAAGTTTCATTTTTTCTGAACAACAATGAAAATTGTAACTTTTATTTAAATATAAATTTCCATACATTTTAAATAAATAAATAAAAATGAATTTATCATTTACATCATGAACATCGTTTCTATTGATTCAACAAATTTCATCAACAGTGTATGCAACAACAATTTGTCCATAATAACCCAAACAACTATCACCAATTCTCAAACAGACATCATACATCATCAATCCACAATCATGTACATACAAACATCAAAACCACAAGAAAAATAATTTAAATTTAATAAATTATAAAATAGAATCTCACATTGATTTTTGCTGAAAATTTGACTGTCTCGGATTCAGCTCTGGTCTACGCCATCGCGAAGAGCTCGGAAAGACGAGTCCAACGCAATTTACGGTTCGTCAATCGGACCTCGTACGAGAGAGTTATGATTTATTAAAGTTGGACATAATTAATAATTAATTAATATTCGTGAAAAATACCTAAAAATTTCACTGTCTCAAAATTGGACAAAATTAGTGTCCACGCGTCCATCTCGTTGCCACGATCCCAACGCACCTGAAATCGTCGATTTTCGACTTCGTATGAGTGAGTTATGCAATTTTAAAGTTCTGGAAATTAATTAAATAATTTAAAAATAAAATAGAAAATACCCTTAGCCCATTGACCGAAAAACACTGTTCACCGCCAAACTTTGACCGCACTTTGCCACTGCCTCGGGCCACCTGACGCCACGGGACCAACGCCAATGTCTTCGTCTTGGCGAGACACACCACCACCAGAAAGAGCCGCCCCTAAAGCTTCTCCGATCATCGGGAAATCGCCTAGAAAGAATTTCGCCTCGCGGGTCCCACAGGCCGCCTCACACCTCCAAACTGCCTGAAATTTTCTGAGCATCTTCGTCTTGCGTAGACGAAGAACTTCCGTGTTCGTGACTTCGTCTAATTCTTCCTCGATTCACGGGAATTTCTTGATTTACGTTTTGAGTTTCTGAATTTCGAAAACAGCGAGCTTTAAGACGAGATTCCGGCGAATCCGAGCGCTGTTTGACAAAACCGACCACACCATTAGCTTCGTATCGTCGAGACCTTCGAGAAAACATATAATTTGCTATGGTTTGAAGAGATTTTATTTTCGACAAATTTTAGAGGAAGAGAGAGCCGCCATGGAAATTGAGAAAAAATGATGGAAAAGAGAGTGGCTGCTGTACATTTCGAATTTCAGCCCTAAAACTCAGAAAAAAGATAATATATACCATGGGTTTAATTTTGGTTTGGGCCCAAATATCATTATGTGCCCAATTACTCAATTTTCAACTGTTTTCTTCAGTTCAAAAATTCTTATAAATACATGCTGATTTCAAAATTAATAAAATTTTAAACATAATTATTTCAGGTCATTACGAACCCAACGAACCTGATTTCGTAATTTTCCGATTCCGTATGAATTTATTATAAATTTCCGAAGTCTGAAAATAGGCTGTATTTCCACTGTAAAAATTATACAGGCCACAAAATAATTCCAAAAATTATAAATTTTAGAATTTTACCTTAATTTAATATTCCGAATCCATAGAAACTGGTTTCGTCGAATTCGGAATTCGTTTGCAAAAATTCTATTTTTCAGGTGTATATTTTAATATTTTAAAAATACCAAAAATAGTGGAATTTTTCCGAAACTCAAAAATATAAGTTCTTATAGTCATTTTTATATGTAAACAACATTCTGAAACCAATGGAGATGGTTTCGGGTCCTAATTCCTTATTCTGCAAAATGTAGCATTTTGGCCCTTATAAATTTCATAGCGACCATTCTAGATTTTAATTTTGACATAACTTTTGATTCCCGTTATGAAATTTCGATTTTTCGGATTCGTTGGAAAGATAAATTTAAATAGATTCTAATATTTTTGGTTTCACTAAAATCCGTTAAATTTTGCATCCTGTACGGTCAGTCAAAGTTCAAGTTTGACTTTTCAAACTACCGCGTTATTTCTAACTCTTTTTATAATAAAAATTAAATCATTCATTCTAACTTCGATTTGAATCAAATTTGTGATCATTATTATTTAAATAAATTATTTTATATTGTCAAAATTCATTAAAATTTTCTAAAATAAAATTTTTAAATTGGTCCTGATTTTTGCGGGTTGTTACAGGCAAGATGGAAACCACGAGTTAGAGTGATGCGGTTCAGTCTGCTAATAATAGTGCACAAGTAGTGTATTTGGTGCGGTGGATACTATCGTACTGAAGCTGCATTTTAAAATGGAAAAGATGAATATGTGAGTAGCGGGCTGAGATTGACGACCGGTCCATCACGTCAAAACTGTATGAATGCACGCTACACAACGAAGATGGTTTGGAGCGCTTCAGAGTACGTTGGAATGTGAGGCAGAATGGAATGCCTGGTTTAATCGAGTGACGCAAATCGTTATTTAACGGGTAACGCGCGAAGGTGAGTAAATTCACTAACTCTGTTCTATTTTAAAATATTATAATTATATTTTAATATTGATAATAATGATTGTATGTTGTGTGATTGTCGTCTAGGTAGATTACAACTAAATTGGTTGAATTATATATATCGTTGCATATTTACACATCATTGGTTGGATACTGATTCCGTCGATTATAATATTCCCAACTATGGAATTAGCGTTAATTTTGCTGGCTAACCTCTGTGGATGCAGGAAATCGGTTGGAGGAATCCAACCGGATTCCTCAATATTTATATGTACTGTTTGTTTGATATTATTTATATATGCACTATTTGAACCCAAATGATATTGAAACCCTGTGTGAATATTGATGTTGAATAGAAATTCAACGTTATATTGATAAACGATATCGGTTAAGAAAGTGGCAACAGTCGACCATAAACCCCTCTTTAAGTTAAGAAGTTGATTTCAGGCAAATCAACGAAGTTAAGTTATAAAAATTATATTTTTATAATTAAAGAAATATTTTTAGATTAATTTTATTAATCTAATGGTAAGGAGTAATTATGATCAGTTAACAAATTTACTGATGATTTGAAGTTGATTAAATCAACTGTTTTGTTAGAAATTGATTTTTTGATTAATTAATAAAATAAATAATGGTTTTAGAAATTAATTGTTTAAACAAATAGGATTCCTTAATTATTAATTACCCTTTTTAATTAATGAAGTATTAAATAATTATTGAACTAATATAATTAGTTATTGTAAAGTAAGCAACCAATCTACTTTAGATTAATGATGAAGTAAACTGTTTACTTCTGCAATAATAAAGTAAATATTATTTAATTAAATAATTGTTTCTTAAATGGATTTCATTTAAGAGGATATTGAATTTATAATAAGATGTTACTGGAATTAAGTATAATGATTCAAATAAAAGTAAAACATCAAAAGACAAAGAACGTCAATGGATCTTGGTAAAGAAGTTAAAAATAAAACTGTGGAATGAAGTTAAAGCGAAGAGTTAATGTTTAATATAAATAGTCATATATAACAGAGATTTCGAAGTATGAATATGGTGTTATAAAACCATATTCCAAATAAAACAATAAATAGGGATACTATAAGTAATAAGGAGTTTAGAGTTATGGGCGTATATCTATTCTAAGATAAGAACGTTGTCGATCAAGGTCTGAGAGGTAAATAAATACCCAACCTTGAACGACTTCACTATTATCGAGGGATGGTATTAGTTTGTAACGGACGTAGATTAGTTATAAAGGGGAATATGGCAGCGTATGGTATTAGTTACAGAAGGGGGAATATTACAGCGTATAGCATTAGTTATAAAAGGGGGAATATTACAACATATTGCAAGTTTTTAAAACTATAATGATAAATTAACGTTGTTAACCAAGCTTAAGCATGATTATTTTATATAACACTATTCACTAGAACGGTTAGGAATTCACTTATCCCAAGTGATAAGAGAATAGTTATGTTTTTTCCTAGAAGAAGTGTAAATGAATTATACGAAGTTGAAAGTAGAAGTAAACAATTGAGATTTGATATATATTACCCGTACTGAAGGAAACTCTTTAAAATATGGGAATGTGATAAAAACATTTGAGTTTATATTGCGTGTCATTCGACATTGTTCTGGATCGTATCAGAAATGGTAATTGAATATTGAACAAATAATATATATGGTTATTTCCGAACTAAAGGAAGGCTAAACGAGTTTAAATCAAATAGGAGGTCGACATTAAGTTATAGTGGTATTTATTATTTAAATAAAGAATTATTTGATAAACGAAAGCAGATTGCTATACGAAATAAATGTTCACATTTCAAAGTAAATAAGGTTTTATAAAGCAAATGTTTGCAGATTAAGTAGTTAAAATGGAAATTGGCAATGTTTTCCAAATGTAAATAACGTATATTTTCTAATGTACCGGAAATAAGAAATGTGAAAGGATAAGAATGTTTTTCGAACATTAACATTATATATCTGGAATATGGGAGAATAAAGGTTTATAATAAATGGAAATGTATTCCGAGAAATGTGAAGGGCTAAACGGGTTTTGGGAAATATTTAGGAAGATATAGGAAACTGGAAAATTAATGTTAAAATAAAAGGTCTAGTGATTGTGTGATGTTTAGTTATACATTAGAGTGGATGTTTGTTTTTACTTTGATGGTTAAATAACCGGCTATGGAAGTGTTTTGAGCATCGTTGTCAATAAAGAGAGACCGGTTGGATATATTATCCGAAAACCACTCCGTATAGGCCTAAGCGCTGCGAATTAGATCATGCTGAAGATAATTGAAGTCGGAGTGAAGTACAAGGATCATTCTGTTCCAGAATGGTGTTTTTTGTTTGTCCAGTCCCAGGATAACTTGTATGGACGAGTGTCTGGCAGAGTATACCTAACGAATCACATACGGTTGATCTCTTAAAGGTATTACGTCTGGTGTCAGAGGAATTCGTTCCTCTTAGCTTTTTATACCCGTGATATTTTTGGAAATCGATTAGTGAATTGACGGGTTTGATGATGTGGCATTCAAAGTGAATGGTGATCAGATGTTCTGAAAATAGACGTAGCCTCTAGCCTTACAACCAGGAAATGACAGAAATCGGACAGGCAGTATGGCTAGTTGGGTCATACCCAAGCAGGATGTATTGTCACCGATCTAGAGAAAATTCATATTTGTTCTTCTTTTCGATTCTGTATCTTCGGATTACGGTTGAATGGCCAACAACCGAGGGTGACAATATATTCGCTACACTTAAGCTAAATGAGTGGGCGGTCATGTGTGGCCGGGTTGCAAGACGTTCTTGTTGAACCCAGATGTATACCCTCTAGAGTACACTTATCGGAAGTTGATCCCATACCTTGTCTGTTGGAATCCAATCTCTAATAAGCACCCTGCGGTTTTTGATTTTATACATATATGTGAAGCTTGAGATGCAAGCGTTCTGCTATTTGGTTATTTACTTGATTATACATTATTATAATATCAATGGATTTTGATATCAAGTATTTTGGGTTATAGTAAGATAAAAACCGTCCATGTTTATGTGTGGGCTAGTCTTACTATTATCCTTTTTTTAAAAGGATTTTCAAAGTTAAACGATATGGTTGAAATTTACTTACACCAATCCCATGACTGACCTAGAGTTTATTTTGTTTGTTTTTCCTAAACTCTTGGGTGCCCAAATTTGTACGGGCAGTCAAGTGTTTCAGGCTTTTACAGATACACTTAGAGTATCTTAAAGCAGAGGGCTTCACCGTTAGTATTTAGAGATTATATCCGTTGTGAGGTGATGTATTGTACTCTGATAATGGTATGTATATACAAAATTCAGATTTGTATCTCAAATTTATGTTATATAATACATTTTATTCATTCCACTGTGAGTTTCGTGTTTACTCTGATTATGTTTAGCTGTGTTCTTCTTATATTCTATTAGTTCTATATTTTCTATCTCATCCTCTAATTTCTTTCTATTAATGATCAGAATTTTCGTGCACTTTGAGTTGAATGTGTAGGATATTAGTCAGCTCATATTGGTACGGGTTTTCGGGCCGTTACAATAAACCAGATTAAGGTTTATAAAAACTAGTCGAGATTATCGAGCCTTACTCAAGTAAACATTTACTTTATTATCCCAATCCCAACATATTCATCCCATGAAGCAAAACTGGTAGTACTCCATATCTAACATCCATTGTGTTATCGATAAATTTAATTACCATTCAACGTTAAAATCTAATTAAAAATTTAACTATCGCATGGAGTAAAACTGGTGGTACTCCATTCTCGAACACTTCTCGTGTATAGTAAATTTAATTACCTCATTAACATTTTAATCTAATTAAAGATTCATTAAAACTCCACTTAGGTTTAATCTAAAAATCATTACTTAATGATTATTTAGATTTAGGAAATTAATCATGTCTTTAACTAGGTTAAAGAACAAAATATCATTTAAAACACCATTCACGGTAAACCTAAAATCATCTTCCATTTCATATGGAATCTTCATGGAAATCAGATCAATCGTAATCGATATAAATTTCTGTATCAGACTAATACTATAAGTGGAATAAAGGCAAGGCCTTTTAAATTCCATAAATAGTATTGGTCGTCCTTCACAGAAACTTATCTCGATTGTTAATAAATCGAATTCAACTTAATTCCAATTTAACGTATTAAATTGGAAAACTTTACTTTGAAAAATAATTAACATTAAATCTTAATTAAAAGATTCATAAATTCCAAATCTTAACTTCATTGTTAATTGGGTTTAAGAACTAATGTTACTTAACACATCGTTCACATTGAACCCAAAATCAACTTCCATTTAATTCCAATTATATTCGTTAATTGGAAATCTTCATTAATCTTAATTAAAATATTTATTCCTTTCTTAATTGGGTTTAAGAACATTATTATTAAAGATCCCATTCATGACATATCCAAAACCCAATTTGATATTAAATACAAGGCTCTGAATAGAAATCATATCGACTTATATTCAACATCAAATTCTGAAACCAAAAGATATCGTATTGGGAGTAACGATATCGATATCTTCCAAATTCCTCAACGATATCTGTATAATTACGAAATCCAATACTGAAATATCCGAAGTTAATTCCATTCAGCTCCTACCAATTTATAAATTGGAAAACAGATTATATCGAAACCATTACAATTCCTTTTAGTTCTTTATTCTAATAACTAGTTCATTCAGATAAAAATATCTTTTATCTTTTCAAACTTGGAGTATTTCATCCAAAATCTTTCCAAATCATTTATTATGATTTTACATAATTTATTCATATTTTAAATAAATTTACTAAGCCCTTTATAATCGCTTTCCAATATCGGCCACCGAATAGTATCCATAGCGACCTTTTTCAAAACTGATTTAGGAAAATTTTAAAATCTAATCGTTGGATTTTAAATCTCTTATATTCATTTGAAAGACCTTTTTGATACGAACCCGACAGGTCTGGTTTCAGGAGAATCTGACGATCGGATATCCTGTTACGTCAATTCGAAGTTACGGGTTGACGTTAGAGAAATGTCGTTGTGCGACATGTCCTATTCCAGCCCGAATTCGACTTATAATTAAAATAAAATTGAAAACTTTTCCAAAATAATTTATAAATATTTTAAATTATTCACAACTACCATTTGAAACCTTATTTCAGTCTTTTCCTTTCAAAAAAAATATCTTCATAATAAACCATTATATTTTATATAATAGATTTCTTCGATTTCCATTCAAAACGTATTTTATAAACGTCTATAATCTTGTTTAAAATAATTTCCACTTCCATTTCAATTTTAAATCAAATTGAACATTGATATGACTATAATATTAAAATAATAATATTTCCAAAATATCAGATTCTGAAATCAGATTTTATCAATATTTATTATAATTTCATAATCTTTTCGTCCATCTAAAATCGAACATCAAAATAAAATTTCAAGTTTTCAATGAATATTATATTAAAATATACATCTTTATTCCAGACTGAAATGAGATTCAACCAATTACCGCATAATTTTAGTTATGTGGATATCATTCATCACATGTATTCAACTATAATTATAAATTATTATTAAACATCCAATTCACATCCAGAGTGCATCTACTACTGTATAAGCATTAAATATTTAAATTACATTTATAATGGTCTTTCAATCAATTGGTTGACACAAAACTACTTACAGGGTAGGTGTGTGAAGTAATTATCATCTCAAGACCCGTGTGGGGTTTTCAACCAATAAATGATCAATTAATAATTATTTATTCATTCCTATCGATATCACTTAAAATGGGTGAACATAAACAAGCCGGTTGACTTGTAAATGGATATTTTAATCCAATTTCAACTACCACAAATAATTTAACATCGTTTTAATATTTCAGTTGTTTCAAAATCACATTCAATTTATAACACAAACAATCAACAACTCATCCATTTGGTTTGCAAACAACTGTGATATGAGCTACCATATACCGTATAACAATTTGTGATAATTAAATCAAATATAAATCAACATAGGCAATCAATATATGTATTCTGTAACACCCCGTGTATTCTATAACAGTGAAATTCACAAATTAAAGTATAACTAATTTCAAATCAAAGAATTAAGGGAAACGGGATATGCCATTGCGTTCTTCTCGGAATTCTGCTTGAGATAGAGTCCGAGTTTGCATAAAATGGACTCCGTATGAAGAAGATATGGCCTCCGGAAGTTTCAGAATTCAGTTTAAAATTCAAACAGACAGAAACAGCTCAGAAATCAGATTCGAATTTCAAAAATCAGGCCAGATTGGCCAGGGCGGGAATTTTCCCGCCAAGGCTACCCAGGTCGACTGGGTAGTCGACCTGGGGGTCGACTGGGGAGTCGACCTGGCCCCTGAGCCAGGTCGAACCCAGCCCCCCCTGGCTGGCCTGGTCTGTGCTTAGCCGAATTCCTGAGCCTTGCCTTGTCACTAGGGCTAGGTGTCACCTCCTGATTGGTCTCTCCTTCAAATGAATGGCTAATATTAATCCAAGCTCCATCGACGGTCCTAATCAATTCACAAACTCTATAAAAAGGACCTAAGACTCCACCTAATTCATACAAATAAAAATGAGAATGAGACCGTCATGCTGCTGAGGAAAGACAATGAGTAGCCGTCAAATTTGAGAGACGATTAGGAGACAATTTAAAAGCTTAAAGCAACGACAACTAAATCAAAACAACGCCTACAACAAAGGATAGCATCTCCAAATTTAGAATTCAGATTCCTGAATTGAAGATTCGTCATACGTTGTAAGTAGAGTGCTATTCCGATGTGAATAAATAATCGTGTTTTGATTTGTGTAAAATGAGAAATAGAATTGTATTTGATTTGTGGTGATAATAATTCATATTTGTGTGTTGCTTTGATTCTAAATGATTTGGTATGTTGTGGTATAACGATTGGATATTTGCAAGTATGTGATTCATGTTGAAAGTTAACAACTACATGTTTGTGGTAGTTTATTTGAGATTCATGCAAGTATATGATTCACTATTATGCCAACATAATATATATTATAATCACTTTTAGTGTAGTTGGATCCATTTGGGTATTATGACTTATGTGAATTTATGTTGGAATTGGCATCATGATTCAAGTGTAAAACCATACTTTTGTATTAGAGACAAAAGTAAGCATCTTTGTGAACTTGTGTTGACTCTATGAACATGACTAAACTATGTTTGGTGTTATGCCTAATTGAAAAACATGTTTTAGGCCTATGTTGTTATCAAAATCATATGATAATATATGTGACACATAGCTAAGTTAGATTTACATTCCAATTGCAAGTTTGCATGAATAGATTAAAAACCATGATTTCACGTTTAGGTATGTTTATGCCATGATTATATGAATAGATCAAAAACCATGATTTCATGTTTAGGTATGTTTATGCCATGATTATATGAATAGATCAAAAACCATGATTTCATGTTTAGGTATGTTTATGCCATGATTATATGCTATTACAATGCAAGTTCACAAGTGCCAAATTTATGTTAATTAGTTCGCTATGTTGCAAGTTCATGCGTTCACACTCCCCTTTTTATGTTACTTAGAATATATAAACATCATGTTCTAAGCCTCCCCTTTTTAATGAGGCTAAGTTGGGTTTAAATGTTAAACCCAACATATGCTATATTGTAGCGAACGTATAAAACGGGGGTAATGACATTTGGGTTAAAATATAGAACATATGTGTTGGCATGTTTGACGCATGCCAACGACCTTGAAAAACAATTAAGTGGTGTAAATTAATTTTACCCAATAAAGATGAATTTGAATAATGGGCCGCAAATATTTACATATAAAAAGAAAAGGGACAAAATATGTAAATTTAGAAAATACGATGTGTTTAACCCGAGGTTAGATTGAGTTGTGATGTAAACCTGCCCGGAACCGCCTGGCTGTCCAGTAGTCACAACAATATCTATCCAATGTGGGTGGTTAAACACGGAGCCCAATAAGGACCCAAGGTTAGACTGAGTTGTGGCGTAAGACTGCCCAGACCCAACCGGCAACAGGCAGCCACAACAATATTTGTCTAATGTGAGAGGTCGAGGCTTTAATAAGACAATTAAGGCTGAGTCAGGATTAGTAGGATTAAGTAAATTGAATTAATACTTAATCAAAAATGGAACATGCTAAACTATACAGACTGATTGGGGATTAGGTTTACCAAACACTTAACCAACTTAGCATGTTGACTAGAAATAGAAAACCTAGTAGCGGGGGACCCTTTTCAGCAGTAACCCTACAAGGTGTATCAGGATACCCTGAACTAGGCAGGGTGGGGCACGATTACTGGGCTGACTGTAAGAGGTCAAATCGACGGCGGTGGTGCAGCAGTGTAGGTTCTAACGGGGTGCGGGCGTGCACACACCCCGGCGCAGAAAAATAAGGCACTGGGCACCAGTAGTATACCTGTGCATTCTAGAATTGTGTCGGGCCGCCACCATGGGACTTGATACACCCCATGGTGGGACCAGCATAGGTAATTACAACATCGGGGGCCGTAAGACACATGTAACTATGCGAGTAGGAGCCGATCATTAGAAACGGATCACTTCACCCTGATTATGGGGTGCCTGTTGGGAACTAGTTTATATGGATGCAGAGATTAATATGGGGTACGATAAGTATATTCGACTCTAGACAACTTAACTTAGTTTATGGTGCTTTCCCATTTCCAGTTTATACTTATCATGCCCAGTTCTTTATTCATAGACTGAATAGTCCTAGACTTACTCAGGCTTTATGTCTGACTCTACTTTTCTTTCGTCTTCTTTTCTTTCGTTTCCCCCCAGGTCCACAGGGAGGGAATACCGCAGCTTGACCAGTTTTCACATCCAGCTTGAAGAGAAAGAATGTATTGCTTGGATCTCTTTCGTTTTGGACTATGGCTTTGGATTGCAACTATGGGGACTTATGCAGTTTACTTTTATTTTTATGCTTCTTTAAGTTATGAAATCAAGACAGTTACGAAAATGTAATGGTTTTTGGAAGTATTGTAAGACAACTATGACATGGTTTGTGTAACACGTATTTTGTTGAAATAAAAATTGCTGTCGTTTTCCGCTGTTCAAAAATATGTGTATTTATATCTGTCTTGTGTATCTGTGACTTATACTTATAAACCTCCACCAAAATTAGGGCATTCCCTTTGAGAGTGACCCTAACGGAGGTGGGGTGTTTCACTTGGTATTAGAGCATAGGTTTACCAAATAAGATAAAAAGTTTTGAAAATTTATTTTCAAAAAAAAATTTAAAGAAGCATTTTTAAAGATAAAATGTTATTTTATTTTAAAAAGGCAAAGTCCCCCAAAGCCATAGGTACTATCTTTTATCCTTCGTTTTGAATCTATCCTTTTTGTTTCAGCATGTCCAAAGAACTTAACTTGCCAGAGGGTGTACCAATACCTGGTTGGTTCAGACGATTCTTAGAAGCAAGGACCACTCAGCCAGGTCCTACCGTTCCTTCTCCCCCAGCTGCTGGAAATCAACCAGCTGCAGCAGCACCTCTTCCTCCACCTCCTCCGCGGGGTAATACTTTTGCTAAGATATGTAAATATTTTAAAGCTATGGGAGGAAAGGACTTTCATGGAATCGAGTCCTTCGTGGCAGCCAGGAATTGGCTGAAGGAAACCGAAGACTTATTCGTCATCTTTGAGGTAGAAGATAGGAAGAAGGTACAACTGGCAGTATGGCTAGTTAAAGGCGAGGCTTCCTACTGGTGGGAAGTCACCAATGCAGAAAGGCCAGTGGAAACACGGGAGGACTTTAGGGCAAGGTTTGAAGCTAAATTTCTCTCAGAAGCTGAAAGGAGTCTTCAGTTGGAAAAATTCTTATTTCTTAAGCAAGGGAATATGACAGCCAAAGAGTATGTTAATCAGTTCGATCAGCTGGCTAGGTTCGGACTGGACCTAGTCAACACTCCGCACAAGAAGGCTCTCCGCTTTGTCAAAGGATTGAATGAGCCATTACACAGTTTGGTCATGACCCATATACCAATGGGAGCTACGTATGAAAGGTTGGTGCAGATGGCATTGCTGAACGAAGAGGATAAGGGCAAGAAGGAGACAAAGGCAGAAAGCTCTCAAGGGAATAAAGAGGGTTTACAGCCTAAGAAGACAGACTTTAAGAAGGGCGGGAAAGACAACAAAGAGAAGAGGAAGTGTAATTTCTGTGGCAAAGTAGGGCACTTGGTGAAAGATTGCCGGAAAAAGAAGGCCAAGATGAATGGTGGGTGCTTTTCTTGCGGTGAAACAGGCCATATGGCTAAGGATTGCCCAAAGAAACGAGGGCAGGGGCAGAGGACTAGATCCACCTCAGGGGCACAGGTTCATGTGCTAGAAGTGCCACCTCTGCAACAACGAGGTATAAATACTTCTGTAGGAAGTGTAATTTATCTTTATGATCACCCAGTTCGCACTTTATTTGATTCTGGCGCATCACACTCCTTTATTTCATCTGCTTTAGTAGAATCTCTGCACCTAGAAACGAGTATGGTAGAGGACCCCTTAATTGTTTCAAATCCAATTGGGGGCCCAACTCATCTGTCTATGATCTGTGTGGGATTGAAAATTTCTATTCTAAGCGTAGAATTTAGATGTAGTGCCTTTGTTTTGGGCTTCTCGGGATATGGTTTGATTTTGGGCATGGATTGGCTATCCAGTAATGGTGCCATCCTGTATTGTGAGAAAAGGGTGGTTAGGCTTCTGACCCAACTCGGAAACACTCTGGAAATTACTTGTAATCCCTCATATGCGGTTATGCTTAGTTATCTTGAATCGCTAGATGCTTCTGTTGAAAGTTTGCAATCGGTTAGAGTGGTCTGAGAATATCCGGATGTCTTCGAAGAGGTGAAGGGCTTACCTCCGAAGCGGGAGATAGACATCCGCAAATATCTTGTAGATAATGCAAAGCCCGTTGCATTTCCCGTTAGACACATGGCTCCACGGGAAAGGAAAGAGCTCAGTAAATAGATTAAAGAGCTTCTAGAGAAGGGGTTCATTAGGAGGAGTATTTCAGAATGGGGCGCTCCAGTGGTGTTCGCTACAAAGGCGGATGGTTCACTCCGTCTATGTGTTGACTATAGGGAGCTCAACAAGCTAACGAAAAATAATAGGCAACCTGTCCCCAGAATTGACGATCTGTTTGATCAACTTGTAGGAGCGTCTATTTTCTCCCAACTCGATTTAGCGACCGGATTTCATCAGCTAAGTCTGGCTGAAGATAGTATCGATAAGACAACATTCAGAACCCCTGACGGCTTCTTTGAATGGCTTGTCATGCCTTTCGGCTTGACAAACGCACCCGCTTACTTCGTGGACTTAATGAGTAGGGTGTTCAGAGATTTCCTCAATAAGTTCGTAGTGGTCTTCGTAGACGATATCTTGATCTTCTCAAAGAGTGAAGAAGAGCATGCTCAGCACTTAAGGGCAATCATGGAAACTCTGCGAGTCCATCAACTAAAAGCCAAATTCTCCAAATGCCACTTTTGGAGAGAGGAAGTAAGATTTCTTGGGCATATAGTATCCAAAAATGGGTTAGCTGTGGACCCTGCTAAAGTAGTAGCTGTGCAGGATTGGAAGACACCAAGAAACGCAACTGAGGTCCGAAGTTTTCTAGGGCTAGCAGGTTTCTACCAAAAACTCATAAGGGATTTTGCGAAAATCTCAGCTCCGCTCACAAGGCTGACCAAGAAGAATATAGTGTTCAATTGGGACTTGGATTGCGAGTTTGCTTTCCAACGACTAAAAAGGGCTCTTACAACAGCCCCAGTTTTGACGTTGCCAGATGAAAGCAAGATGTTCATAGTTTATACAGATGCATGTAGGACAGGGCTAGGCGCGGTCTTAATGCAAGAAGGAAGGGTAGTAGCTTATGGTGGAAGGCAGTTGAAAGCGCATGAAAAGAACTACCCGACCCACGATCTTGAGTTAGCTGCCATCGTCTTTGCACTCAAGTCTTGGCGACATTATCTCCTAGGTGAGAAGTTCGAACTTTACACTGACCATAAATCGTTGAAATATCTTTTCTCGCAGAAGGACCTAAACTTGAGGCAACAGAGATGGATGGAGTTTCTTGCCTCGTACAATTTCGAGATCTCCTACAATCCGGGCAAAGGTAACGTAGTGGCAGACACGTTGAGCCGAAAGAAACTAACCCTAAGCCCGCTGTCTGTTGAAAGACAAAGCCTAGAGTTTATAGCCAGCTTTGACTTTAGGCCCTCCTCCGATTTTGTACCGGGCTTGCTAGCATCTCTCGAAGTACGCCCGACTTTAGTGGACTCAATAGGGACAGCACAACGCGAAGACCCTCAGCTCGTGGAGACGATTGATAGGCTAATTAGGGGCGAGACTTCAAGTCACCTCAGCAGATACTCCATCGACGATAAGGGTTGGCTAAGGCGAGACGGAAGACTATGCGTCCCACAGACAAGGGATTTAGTAAAGAAGGTTCTCGAGGAAGCACATCACTCCAAGATGACGATACACCCAGGCGGAGATAAAATGTACAAGGACATAAAGAGAACTTTCTTTTGGAACGGCATGAAGAAGGACGTGGCAGATTTCGTTTCTAAGTGTATGGTGTGCCAACAGGTTAAAGCGGAACAGAAAAAGCCTGGCGGTCTGCTCCATCCTCTAGAGGTCCCGCAGTGGAAGTGGGATAGCGTCTCAATGGACTTCATTGATGGGCTGCCTAGGTCTAGAAGAGGAAACACTAGCATTTGGTAATAGTGGATAGGCTTACTAAAAGCGCCCACTTCTTACCTGTCAAGAGTAAAAGAACTGCCTCATCCCTAGCATTTCTTTATCTCAAGGAAATTGTTCGACTCTATGGAATACCATCCAGCATTGTTAGTGACCGAGACCCTATCTTCACAAGTGAGTTTTGGCGGAGTCTGCAAGAAGCGGTAGGCACACAGTTATGCTTGGGCACAGCCTATCATCCCCAGACCGACGGCCAGACAGAAAGAGTGAACAGAGTTTTGGAGGACCTTTTAAGACTGTGCGTCCTTGACTTCGGAGGGACGTGGGAAGACCATCTTCCTTTGGTGGAATTTGCCTACAACAACAACTACCAAGCCACCATCGGAATGGCGCCCTTCGAAGCTTTATATGGAAGACCGTGCCAATCGCCCACTTGTTGGTGGGAGTCTACTAATAAACTCATACTTGGGCCAGATATGATCCGAGAGACTTCAGAGAAAGTAGACTTGATACGAAGAAGGATGAAGACAGCCCAAGATAGACAGAAATCCTACGCCGACAAGAGGAGGACCGACCTTGAATTTGAGGTTGGGGACAGAGTTTTTCTTAAGGTATCTCCGCTAAGGAACGTTGTTCATTTTGGAACCACAGGAAAGCTAGCACCAAGGTTCGCAGGGCCATTTCCTATCATCAAGAAAATTGGGAAAATGGCCTATAGATTAGAGCTACCCGAAAAACTGGCCGGAGTTCACAACGTTTTCCATGTTTCGCACCTCCGAAAATGTCTACATGAATCTGCTGAAGTGGTATAGCCAAATATCCTAGAAGAAGCTGAAGTGGAACGCGAAGCAACCGTGAGGAAAGTTCCAACCCGCATATTAGGAACGGAAGTGAAGAAGCTACGCAACCGTGAAGTCAAGCTCATCAAAGTTCAGTGGAGCGACACCGAGGGAGACGCAACTTGGGAAACTGAAGCTAGAATACGCGCAACCTACCCTTTTCTTTTCGAGGGTACATCTTTGGTCTTTCTTTTTCCTTAAGTTGTGCTTTTATCTATCTTTTTAGGTATATCTCCTCGACCTTATCTTTTAGGTAGAAACTCTTTGGATGAAAACATGTAATTGAAACATGTTATGGATGATGGTTGCAAGTGGTTGCAAGTGATTGCTAGTGGTTGCTCGTGGTTGCATATACACACACAATCTAGGTTTTATATCGGCTCAGTCACTTCATACTGCATATGCATATATGTATTTATATTCGTATATGGTTGAAGTTTAATGTGCTGTCATATGGATGTTGCATTTATATATGAATGATTGAGCACTCATGTAGAATCATGAATAGGAAAATTTGCATACATAATGGATTCATGACACTTACATAATTTGCATTAAGGAGGTCAACTGAATCAGTAGACCGACTGATTTTGCATTAGATAAGTACATGTACACACACTTCGCATATGATCATGAAGCATTAGAAGTCTTTTAAGCACAATGGATGCTCATGTTTGATGGATGAGTAGATGGATGTTTGGAGGATAGGATGTACATTCTTCCTAAACTTGAAGATTTCGGGGACGAAATCCTTTTTAAGTGGGGGAGAATGTAACACCCCGTGTATTCTATAACAGTGAAATTCACAAATTAAAGTATAACTAATTTCAAATCAAAGAATTAAGGGAAACGGGATATGCCATTGCGTTCGTCTCGGAATTCTGCTTGAGATAGAGTCCGAGTTTGCGTAAAACGGACTCCGTATGAAGAAGATATGGCCTCCGGAAGTTTCAGAATTCAGTTTAAAATTCAAACAGACAGAAACAGCTCAGAAATCAGATTCGAATTTCAAAAATCGGGCTAGATTGGCCAGGGCAGGAATTTTCCCGCCCAAGGCACCCAGGTCGACTGGATAGTCGACCTGGGGCATCCAGGTCGACTACATAGTCGACCTGGGGGTCGATTGGGGAGTTGACCTGGCCCCTGAGCCAGGTTGAACCCAGCCCCCCTGGCTGGCCTGGTCTGTGCTTTGCCGAATTCCTGAGCCTTGCCTTGTCACTAGGGCTAGGTGTCAGCTCCTGATTGGTCTCTCCTTCAAATGAATGGCTAATATTAATCCAAGCTCCATCGACGGTCCTAATCAATTCACAAACTCTAGAAAAAGGACCTAAGACTCCACCTAATTCATACAAATAAAAATGAGAATGAGACCGTCATGCTGCTGAGGAAAGACAAGGAGTAGCCGTCAAAATTGAGAGACGATTAGGAGAAAATTTAAAAGCTTAAAGCAACGACAACTAAATCAAAACAACGCCTACAACAAAGGATAGCATCTCCAAATTCAGAATTCAGATTCCTGAATTGAAGATTCGTCATACGTTGTAAGTAGAGTGCTATTCCGATGTGAATAAATAATTGTGTTTTGATTTGTGTAAAATGAGAAATAGAATTGTATTTGATTTGTGGTGATAATAATTCATATTTGTGTGTTGCTTTGATTCTAAACGATTTGGGATGTTGTGGTATAACGATTGGATATTTGCAAGTATGTGATTCATGTTGAAAGTTAACAACTACATGTTTGTGGTAGTTTATTTGAGATTCATGCAAGTATATGATTCACTATTATGCCAACATAATATATATTATAATCACTTTTAGTGTAGTTGGATCCATTTGGGTATTATGACTTATGTGAATTTATGTCGGAATTGGCATCATGATTCAAGTGTAAAACCATACTTTTGTATTAGAGACAAAAGTAAGCATCTTTGTGAACTTGTGTTGACTCTTTGAACATGACTAAACTATGTTTGGTGTTATGCCTAATTGAAAAACATGTTTTAGGCCTATGTTGTTATCAAAATCATATGATAATATATGTGAAACATAGCTAAGTTAGATTTACATTCCAATTGCAAGTTTGCATGAATAGATTAAAAACCATGATTTCATGTTTAGGTATGTTTATGCCATGATTATATGAATAGATCAAAAACCATGATTTCATGTTTAGGTATGTTTATGCCATGATTATATGAATAGATCAAAAACCATGATTTCATGTTTAGGTATGTTTATGCCAAGTATTATATGAATAGATCAAAAACCATGATTTCATGTTTAGGTATGTTTATGCCATGATTATATGCTATTACAATGCAAGTTCACAAGTGCCAAATTTATGTTAATTAGTTCGCTATGTTGCAAGTTCATGCGTTCACACTCCCCTTTTTATGGTACTTAGAATATATAAACGTCATGCTCTAAGCCTCCCCTTTTTCATGTGGCTAAGTTGGTTTTAAATGTTAAACCCAACATATGCTATATTGTAGCGAACGTATAAAACGGGGGTAATGACGTTTGGGTTAAAATATAGAACATATGTGTTGGCATGTTTGACGCATGCCAACGACCTTGAAAAACAATTAAGTGGTGCAAATTAATTTTACCCAATAAAGATGAATTTGAATAATGGGCCGCAAATATTTACATATAAAAAGAAAAGAGACAAAATATGTAAATTTAGAAAATACGATGTGTTTAACCCGAGGTTGGATTGAGTTGTGATGTAAACCTGCCCGGAACCGCCCGGCTGTCCAGTAGTCACAACAATATCTATCCAATGTGGGTGGTTAAACACGGAACCCAATAAGGACCCGAGGTTAGACTGAGTTGTGGCGTAAGACTGCCCGGACCCAACCGGCAACAGGCAGCCACAATAATATCTGTCTAATGTGAGAGGCCGAGGCTTTAATAAGACAATTAAGGCTGAGTCAGGATTGGTAGGATTAAGTAAATTGAATTAATACTTAATCAAAAACGGAACATGCTAAACTATACAGACTGATTGGGGGTTAGGTTTACCAAACACTTAACCAACTTAGCATGTTGGCTAGAAATAGAAAACCTAGTAGCGGGGGACCCTTTTCAGCAGTAACCCTACAAGGTGTATCAGGATACCCTGAACTAGGCAGGGTGGGGCACGATTACTGGGCTGACTGTAAGAGGTCAAATCTACGGCGGTGGTGCAGCAGTGTAGGTTCTAATGGGGTGCGGGCGTGCACACACTCCGGCATAGAAAAATAAGGCACTGGGCACCAGTAGTATACCTGTGCATTCTAGAATTGTGTCGGGCCGCCACCATGGGACTTGATACACCCTATGGTGGGACCAGCATAGGGAACTACAACATCGGGGGCCGTAAAACACATGTAACTATGCGAGTAGGAGCCGATCATTAGAAATGGATCACTTTACCCTGATTATGGGGTGCCTGTTGGGAACTAGTTTATATGGATGCAGAGATTAATATGGGGTACGATAAGTATATTCGACTCTAGACAACTTAACTTAGTTTATGGTGCTTTCCCATTTCCAGTTTATACTTATCATGCCCAGTTCTTTATTCATAGACTGAATAGTCCTAGACTTACTCAGGCTTTATGTCTGACTCTACTTTTCTTTCATCTTCTTTTCTTTCGTCCCCCCCCCCCCAGGTCCATAGGGAGGGAATACCGCAACTTGACCAGTTTTCACATCCAGCTTGAAGAGAAAGAATGTATTGCTTGGATCTCTTTCATTTTGGACTATGGCTTTGGATTGAAACAATGGGGACTTATGCAGTTTACTTTTGTTTTTATGCTTCTTTAAGTTATGAAATCAAGACAGTTATGAAAATGTAATGATTTTTGGAAGTATTGTAAGACAATTATGACGCGGTTTGTGCAGCACGTATTTTGCTGAAATAAAAATTGCTGTTGTTTTCCGCTGTTCAAAAATATGTGTATTTATATCTGTCTTGTGTATCTGTGACTTATACTTATAAACCTCCACCAAAATTAGGGCATTCCCTTTGAGAGTGACCCTAACGGAGGTGCGGTGTTTCATATTCAGCTATAGATATAATAACTATACAAAATATTTTAGTGAGGGAGTTCTCACCTAGATCGGTTTTGTACACGTTATTAACGATTGTTTTAATAAAATTAAACTGAGTTTGATTTATCCAAAATCTTTAACTAGCTCTGAATTTATCCAGATTTGTTTCACTGCGAAGCTCTCGTTCACACGATCTTAACAAAACCAGTTTCACTCAATTCTGATTAAGGATGAGAAAGATATTAAAATTTAAACATTGGATACTATTTAAAATAAATTAACATAATTAATTTATTCAGTGTAATTGTGGAGTAATGAGGGATTTCTCTTCTGAAATTCGCCATGGGTAAGAAGAGAGATGATTTTAAGTGCAATAGTTGACTATAGTTGACTATAGTTTGAGAAGTAAGTCAAGCATTCCAGAATCTGCAGTAGTTGAGGATTATATTCATGATGGGATGTTAATACTTCCTTACACCAGTTCTGTTGCTTTAAGACAATTATGGAGTGAAATAAGTGATAATTTTTAAGTCAGTGTTGATGTTCTTTTATCTTGGAAGGGAAAACGACACACTATCAGGCATGTTTATGAGTTTTTGCAAGGTGAGAAGCCATTATTTCCTTGGCATGCTGTAACACCTCACCTCCATTAAGGTCACTCTCAAAGGGAATGCCTTAACTTCAGTGGAGCATTTTAGGTAAACAGACACATAATATCACAAGACATATATTAAAAAAATTGCAGCGGAAATAAATAACTTTATTAAATCACCAAAATACTTTGTTACAAAATACCATGAGTCATAAAACCCTTACAAAAAAACACTTCTGTCTTACATTATCAAAGTACATAGGTATTTTAAAAGAAAAACATCATTCCCCAAGTTAAAGAGCAAGACATATAAGAGATAGAGACTTGAGCCATACTTCAGAAGTAGCTCCTAAAAGATGATATCCAAATCCTAACTAAACCTGGGTGTTTCCTCCTTGAGAACCGGGGGGGGGGGGGGGAAGGAAGAAAAGAGGTGGAAACAAAGGGGGTCAGACATAAAGTCTGGCGAGTGCGATAACTTTAACAATATAATTACCAAAGTAACTAGGCTAAGGCATAAGTTGAAAAATAAGGAAATGACTGTGAACAATTGGGTAAAGCAGAGTAAACAAGGAAATAAGACGAACAAAGATAATGTTAAAGGCGCCCCTAATCACTATACGATAATTACTACACTGCACCACCACTAGTCACCCTAAAGGTTGATCCCGCCTACAAAACTTAATAATGATAATGGTAGTTTAATGTACCCCTAGCTACCTTCATAGGTGCCGTCTGCCCCTATCTCCACTAGGTGTACCCACTACCCCCGTTCGATCGGCTCCCTAACTCGTAGATACCCGTGTTGGTCCCACAGTGGGGTGTATCACTCCCCAAAGTGGCAACCCGATACTACCAGAGATGCATGGCTTATACCTACATGATGCAACAACGTCTTACCTACCAGCCAGGGCCCACACACGCACATGAACCCGTTGGACTTGCTTTGCCACCGCTTACCCGTTTTGGCCACTTACAGTCAAGCCCAGTACGCGTGTCCCGTCCTCGACTTGGGTCGAGCCCACAGAGATACTCATGGGTTACTGGTTGAAACGGGCCCCCATTACTTGACACAAGCTATCCACCTAAGCTTGGTCCCCTCTAGTACATCCCACTTAACCCTTTCCTTATTCATGTTCACTTACATGTTTCAAATTTTGGTTAAGTGTTTCTAATCGTATTTCAAATGCCACCCAAGGCATCCACTAGATTCCACATGCCACCCAAGGCACCCACTTAACCCCTCATGTCCCACTACATGTTTATCTGGTTAAGTGTTTCTTAATTCATTAAGACCGTAACCTCGTAAAGACCTCCCACATTAGACTGGCATTTGTGGCAGCTGGATTTGCCGGGCGGGTCCGGGCAGTCTTACACCACAAACGAGCCTAACCTTGTGTCTTTACAACTATTACGCATTTAATTTATGCCTAAGACCTCCCACATTAGACTGGCATTTGTGGCAGCTGGATTTGCCGGGCGGGTCCGGGCAGTCTTACGCCACAAAAGAGCCTAACCTCGTGTCTTAAACGATTAATTACACCTAATTAATCATCCCCCAATTTGAATTAATTTCCCTATTCAAATTATTAATCAATTCGAAATTTATCTGTGGCCATAATTGACTCAATTATGTCCATCTATTAATGGTATGCAAAATCATACCAATTATCTTCGCATATTTATTTTATACCATTTAAGGCATTTATGCCAATTCTCAATATTAAATCTTTTAATATTATCCCATTACCCCACGTTGTATGTTTATTCGTTTAACGTAAAATATACGTTAGACTCGAATAGTCTAACTCACGGAATAAAGAGAAAACATCACAACATACATATAGATAAAACTAGATCTAAAATAGGGGTAGACTTGTAACGACCCGGATTTTTAGCCGTTGAATTCTGAATATTTAAATTTATTTTAAATATTTTTATTTGAATTATATATAGGAATTCATAGGAATTATTAAATTAAACGTAATTTAAGCATATAATTTATTATATAATTTAATTTGAGCTCGTATGGTCCTGGTAGTTCATAATTAATGATTCGAACTTCAACTGAATATACAGAATCCAATATAAGTCAGATCTATGTGAAACGAGAAACGTTTAAATCTATTGAACTGTATCTTTCTAATGGTAGTGAAAGATCGAGTTTTCGTCTGGTAGATTATGAGTTGTGTCCAAATCAAAATTTCAAAAAGTCGTTGTGAAATCGTATATAAGCCATAACGGTTATTTAAATATATTTAAATATCGGTCTTGAATTTGGACAAGATTCTTTTGAGGTGTAGTTATAATTTAATTTTTAGAATTTTACTGAAATTTTTAATTAATTAAATATGTAACTTTTTATTTGGAGTATTTTGCACCCTGTATTGATATTTTGGGGTTTCATAATATAAGTCAAACTACCGATATTATTATATTTTTGGGATCGTGGTACCTCACTGAACACGAACGTATCCTTATTTCTGTCTGTAGCTGTTCGGACAGGAGAATGGTGGTACGTAACTGGGTACGCTAGTGTTATAATTTAAACTCAAAAGCAAAGAAAGACTTAGACACTGTGCAATGACATTAAAAGTCAGTTAATATGCCAAAGTAAACCTCTGTGCTCAGCGATATCTGCATGAAATAAGTTAGGAATATGACTGAGACCTTCACCGCTTATACCTCTAAAAAAAAATTAAAATGAGTATATGGCTAAGCTGAAGAAAAGGACCCTATTCTATACGTGTTCTCCAGTCCATTTCAATTCCGTGCATCCCAAAAACCGTGTGTAGCAAGGCATCTCAATATCGTGGGTGCCAAGATTTTTTTGTCGTTCTCCCCAAACAAATTCATCTTTAAATACTGATCGTTTCCTTTTGCTCACTTTTAGACAAATAAAAAAATCCAATTCTACTCTTATGTCTCCCCCGTCCTCCTATTTGTCTCTGTTAACAACGAAATTTGAATATTCCCAAAATCAAATCCTTGATGGAAACCCTTAATTTCAAATTGTTAGATCTTGTTCAACGTGCTCTTCCACCTCCTACAGACTTTTCACAACTCGACCGTTTTTCTTTCGAAACCGAAGTACAACAACCTAGGGTTATTAATTTGGAATTTTTTGCCATGATTTGGAAATTTCGAATTCGAATTCGTGTTCGTAGATGACTTTGGGTTCATCGTTTTATGGGGATTTATATGAGGCCTTCGTACTGCTCTGTTCGCCATAGGTCAGAGAGGAAGGCCAAGTCGTTGGCTTTCATCTCAGTTGTGGTTGACCAAAGTTCTTCCATCCCGGGCAGTAGCAAGGTGAACAGAGGATTGTCAAACTCGAAATTTATTTGGATAAAAGGAGGGACTAAAATCAAACACCGGTCTTGGCATTGAAAGGAAGTTGCGGTAAATTGCATATTTGGGAGAAAGTTATATGTTAACAAGGAGGGAGATTGAAGTCAGGTTTGATGTGCGGTGCGAAAAACAGTGATTATGGGTTTGAAGTACAGAGAGCGGTTTGAATGGTTGTGTGGTTAAGGAGTTAATTAAGGGGACTAATCCTAAGTTTCTAAGGGGGTAGGGTGCGTTTTACTTGGAGTGGGTTCACCTAGAAAAGACGAGTTTAAGATTGATTGAGAGAAGCTTAGATACATGTATTGCAAAGGAAACCGTGATTTTTGGGAAGGGTGCTGCCAAGTATGTATGTTGAAAGGGAGGTTGCAGGTTCTTTATCTGGAGGAAGGAGGTCAGCAAACACAAACATGATTAAGGGGAAGATGATGTTTAAGGAGTGAATACTACTGGGGGAAAAAGGTGTTAAATGCACGGTTAAGGGAAGAAGAACATTTATAGAAAACCAGGATTGAAGGATTTAAGTGTTGAAAGTGTTTTGTGAGACTGGAATTTTAAGTTGGGAAGAAGCTTTAAAGGCAGAGTGGCAAAGCTGGTTCATTCGTAATAGATGAAACAAAGAAAAAGCAGAAGTCCATGAGCAAGGAAAAACCGTCGACCGTAACTTTTCATAAGTAATTAAGTCAATTAATTAATTTATAAAGAAAATAATCATTTTTATTACCCATGAATGTTTATAACTTTGTGAGCGTTAACAGAATCCAAAGAAGTCGGTCACGTTGGAGCTGTGACGCCAAGACTGACGTTGTAGAGCTAATGCCACGAAGGACGAAGTTATCAAATTTCGTAGAAAAACTAAACTTTGGTTTCATTTTAAATGAAACGAAAAGCAGAGTCGTCAACTGCAAACCAAGGCGAGTAAACTCACTAACTCTGACTCGTTTATATTTTTATATAAACGAGTTTTTAAATTTATTTTATACTGTGTGATGGTTACTTGGTTGAATAGTCAATAAAATTGGTTGAAGTGATTACATCGTTGATCGATTTTTAGTTCTGATATTTCATACTGATGTGAAATAATATTATTGATGTTGATTAACATCTGAGGATGCAGGGAAACAGGTTGGAGGGACCCAACTGGGTTCCTCAATATTTATATTACTGTTTTTCCTTGATTTTGATGTGTGGTGTGATATATATAGTCAGTGATTGACTTTGTGGTGTTTGAGCTACCCTGGCCCTAGAATTTTGGTATTTAAATACCGTAAAATATTCTCGAATAGAAAATGAAATTTGAGATTTAAAAAGAAAATATATTTTCCCAAGAAATTGAAGTGTTATTTCGAATATAGTTAAAAGGTAGAAACTTGTTCTATTAAAACAAGAAGTTGATTTTAAACGAGTATATAAATTAAGTAAATTAGTTATCGTTGGTTGAATTGAAATATAAATCCAAAAATGAATTTATATGGGAAAGTGGAATTGGTTTTGAAACCAATATTTAAAAAGAGATTTGAACCTTGCAAAATTCTAAAGGAAAATTATAAGCGAGATTTGAAATGATTGGAATAAAGAATGAGAGTTGTATGAAAATCCTGAATAGAAGTATAAATAGAAGCTGGGTTTAAGATAATATTTATAACTACGAAATCAAATTGGTTTGATTATATAAAAGAAATATATTCACGATTTAAGTGAATAATGGTTTAAAGGAAATATCTTGCAAAGGAAATTTAGCCAATAGTTGGAAACAGCGATTTTAGCGCTGTCGTTAAAAATAATAATAATGTTTTGTAAATATAACAGCGATTATAATGCTGCTGTTATAATAAATATCTTGTAAAATTCTAAATAGAAAATTTTAACGCTGCCGTTATAATAACTGTTTTGTAGCGATCTTAACGCTATAATAGGTGTTCTATAATTCTAGGCAGCTATTGTAATGCTATTGTTAAAAGCAATGTTTTATAAATCAAATATTAGGAAACAGCGATTATAATGCTACCGTTATAATCAATATTTTTCTGTAAAGGGAGTGTGTTCTTAGAATTGAATACGAAAGTCGCGTAAGCGATGTTTGTTTAAAGTTGTGAGCTTTGATTATTTCAAAGTTAAGAATGTCGTTCAGTTAAGGTCTGAGAGGTAATTATACCCCACTCGACTGACTGCATGATGGACGGAGAAATGGTTAAGGTTCGGTAGCAAGGATTGGTTAGGGATACCATTAGTTAACGAATGATTAATGGTTTGAGTTATAATAACGATGTTGCATAACATCGTGCTAATTTATAGGATTTTGAAATGTTTTTGCCAAATGAAATAAGCAATATTTTCTACGTGTAGAAAATGAAATGAGTTGGTCAACCAGGAATTGAAAATAATAATATAGTCAGGAATTGATTTAAAGGGGCCAGTGTTGTTTGATACTTGACCGGTAGAATTTCCAATTGGAAATAGGACCGTTGATTGTATGGATGTGCATTGATAGTTAAATCACTGACTATCAAAGTTTTATTTTATTTTATACCTCTGTTGTCAATATGGAGAGACCGGGATCAGATTTAATATCTGAAAACCACTCTGTATTGGCATAAGCGTTATGAATCAACTTATGTTGAAGAGATTATGAAGATGGAGTAAAGTGCAAGGGTTGTTCTGTTAATCCTAGGTAGAAATTGCCAAGATGGATTAATAGAATGGTGCCTTCGGTTTGTCCAGACCCAGGACAACTTGTATGGACGAGTGTCTGACAGAGTATTTCCAAAGGGATTAAGTACGTTGATTCCTTCAAACGTACGAAGTTGGTGGCACAGAAGGGAAACTTCTTTAGCCTAACAATCTGAGTATTTTTGTGGGAATCAATTAGTGATTTCCGATGGATCTGACGATGTGGAATTCAAAGTGAATGGTGGCCAGATGTTCTGGAGGATAACTAAAACCTCAAGCCTCATAACTGGGAATTGACAAAAATCGGGCAGGCAGCATGGCTATGTGGGTCGCACCCATTAGGATGTATAATCACCTATATAGAGAAATTCCATTTGTTCTTTAATCTATCGATGCTGTCCCTTTCGGGAAACGGTTGCTGATCCCAACCGTTGGTGATATACATTCGATACACTCAAGCGAAATGAGTGGTCGGTCATGTGAGGGCCGGGTTGCAAGACGTTCTTGTTGAACCCAGTGTATTCGTCTTTAGAGATATACTATCGGAATGTGGTCCCATACCTTGTCATGTTGGAAATCCAATCTCAAATAAGCGCCCCGCGGTTTTCGATTTTATATTATATATGGAGCGTGACATGCAAGCGTTCCGCTAGATTCTATTTATTTGATTTAGACATTATTATAATATCATTGGATTTGATATCAAAAATATTTTTGGTTATTGTAAGGTAAAAACCATCCGTGTTTATGTGTGGATCGGTCTTACGATTATCATTTCTTTTGAAAGGATTTTGAAAGTTAAACAAATGGTTGGAGTTTACTCACACCATTCCCATGACTGACCCAGAGTTTTTGTTTTGTTTGTTTTCCCTAAACTCTTGGGTGCCCAAATTTGTACGGGCAGTCAAGTAGTCGGGATTTTTCAGATTCACTTGGAGGAGCTCGAAGCAGGAGGCTTCATCGGTTAGCTATAGACTATCATATTTTCCGTTGTGTACTGCTTATGTATCTGGAAACAGGTGTTTATAACTTTTCCAGAAATAGCTGTTGTACTCTAATGATGGTATGTATATACAAATACTGATTTGTATTTCAAAAGTTATGTTATATAATATATTTTATTCGTTCCGCTGTGTGACTTGTGTTCTTCGTTTTCTTCTATTTCTTTCTTTCTATTCCTCATCCTCTAACTTCTTTCTAATAATGATTCGTATTTCTATGCAATTTGAGTTGGACGTGGGGTGTTATTAGTCGACTCAAAGAGTACGGAAACTCAGGCCATTACAGGACTTGCATGTGTGAATGAGGTTCTACATCTAAAACTTGCATAGGCCAAAGTCACAACTTGCATAAAACTACCTATGTCATAGATCCAAATCTAAAGGTGTAACTTGTTTAGATAATGGTCGCAACTTGCATAAATCTTGTATGTCATAGATCTACATCTAAAGGTGTAAACTTGCATAGGCAATAACCACAAACTTACATAACATGATTCATATTCCAAACTCATATATTTATATAAACTTGCATATGTGATTTATGCAACATAGCAATGGTGTAAACTTACATCTAAACATGTAAACTAGCATGTAGAATTTAGTATATAACTCACACACGTCATAGCCTAACTTTAGATCTAAAATAGATGTCATGAAACATGTAAGGTTATACATGGTCTTTACTAACTTGCATATGATCCACATCTGAATCAACACTTAAACTTGCATACATACATATGATTTATCATATGAGTCGGCATAACCAAATTAACATATGAACAACATGATGATTTGATTATACATATGCCAATCATAGAATTACAACATAGATGATAGCATCATAACTTTACAACATAGATGATCGCAACATAACATCATAGAACTTACAACATATATGATAATATCACAATTTTACAACATAAATAATAACATGCGGTCAATAATTCACATCATATCCATATAATCCACATCATAACTCAGTCCAATTAAATTGTTAATTATTTTATTAAAGAAATTGAACTCACAACTCAAAGAAGGTCTTGAGTTCAGAATTCTGAGTTCTGAAGTTGAATTAGCTTTGATTTCCCTTTAGTTGGTGGCGGCTACTCCAAGTTACCAGATGACAGCATGACGGCCATAGTTTCAGTTTTTATTTTGATTTAGGGTTTGAGTCTACCCATGTTTATATAGAATTTTAATTTGATTATAGCGGTCGGATGATCTTAGGGTTAATCAAAATCATTCAGTCGGGATAGGGTGAAACCTCAGCCCTAATGACTCAGTAAGGAGTCAGAAAGGACTCAGCAATGAGTCACAACATAGATCAGACTGAACCAGAAAGCTGTGCAGGCTTTCTCCTCGACCTGGGCACACTTGGGAAGTGCGCCAATGTATTTTTGTACTGGCGCACTTCCCAAGTGCGCCAGTGCATTTAATTTTTTTTTCTAGTTTTTTCGCCTGACTTCGTTCGTCCATATCTCCTTTATCCGGTATCCGTTTTACGCAAACTCGGACTCTATCTCAACCAGAATTCTGAGATGAACACAATGGCGCAACCCGTTCCGCTTAATTCTCACATCTGAGGTTAATTATTCTTGAGTTTAGATAATTCGATTATTCAAAAATTGGGGTGTTACACATGCCAGAATCTGGAGCATGAAGAGTTCGGCTAAAGAAAACTTCTTATTTTGGAAAGTCATGTCTAATGCCATAAATACAAAGGAGAAGCTGCATGATATTGGTATTTCTCCAGACAATATGTGTGTTTTGTGTGGGGCTGAAGTTGAGACCAAAACTCGTATCTTCTTTGAGTGTACTTATGTTTACCAAATTTGGTTTAGAATTTTGTCCAATGGAAATTTCTACAGGCCATCAAGTGTAAGTCAAATAGAATGGTTTAACATCTTTAAGGCAACTCGCTGGAAATTAGATAAATGTAAGATGCTTTCAAAGATATTAAAACATTTTATTCATAAAATTTGATCTGAAAGAAATAGAAGAGTATTTGCAATGGGTGCTTTGAATCATAATGAGATTTTTTGCAGCTATACATAGGAAGATATTGCGAAGTACAAAATCTGGCATTTAACGAAGATCAATTTAAAGTAGCATTATTTTTTCTTAGGTTACATTGAAGTCTATTTGAAGTTTTTAAAGTTTTGTGTAGTTGTTGTCATGTTCGAAGTATGAGTGTTATTTGTATATTGAGGCTTATGACTGTAATTCATTTTGTACAGATAGAACCATGTAATTCTTTCATGTAAATATATTTTCCTTCCTTTCAAAACATAATTAATTAGATTATTAATTATAATTAACCACGTTTTACACCTTAATTAGTCTTCTCCAATTCGTATACCTACAGGCAGGAAACTCACCCAACCCGCCACCAATCTTCACCTACGCACGACGATCGAGGACACCAGACCACAATCCAACTCCGCCATGCCAATCGCCTTGCTCCTTTCCACCATCACCAGGAACCGCGACGAACTCGCATGCTACAGGCGCCTCAAAAACATCCTCGAACATGAGACTTTTGGGCACAAAATTCTTCAATATCACTCCACTAAAATTGATCATATCCGATCAGTATGAAGATCTCATCTAGCTCTACCTTTTTTCCTTCTAAAGTTTTTCGAATAGATCAAGTGATTGATCGGAATCTTGGAAGGAATTCTGGTAGTTTTCTGCCGTTCATTTCTATGGAGGCACAAAATAAGGCTGTTGACCACAAAATAGGGTTTTGACTGACCAAAGGGGGTTATATATTGGCACAGTTATTATTATTTAATTCAATTAATTACTTTGTTATGAAATTCTACGTTCGAACTCCAAACGAATCCCAATAGCTGTCACCTTTAGCCAAATACCACTATTCCGGACATAATGGAATATGTTCCGTAAGCCAATTTGATCATTTTAATCAATTTTTATCAAAATTAAAATATAACGTTAAATATTGAATTATACACGTACATTTTAATTTACCGTGACTACATACTAACTACAAAAATTATGAAAGTTGAAATCGATCTATGGTTTGCAATTACAGTTCTAACAAAACTAATTTCACTGAATTTGGAGACCATTTGAAAAATGGCATTTTAACTAGTTTATTAAATTATAACTGAAATTTGAACATGCGTTTAAATTTAGTACGCTTACATACTAATTCTAGTTGACTTGAAATTTTAAACCAGATAATAATTTGACATTCCGGATCTAACAAAATTAGTTTCATTAAAAACGGAAATATCTATTTTTAAGGCCTTACATA
>JASFAX010001034.1:0-53555 GCA_030737875.1 Allium sativum | reverse complement strand
CCATGTCCTTGGCGCGGCGGCCAGTTCGTGGATTTCCGCGCCATAGCGCTCGATCACCGCCTCGATGGCCGAATTGGCCAGCTCCATCGCCAGCACCAGCAGCATCGAGCCGATCATCAGCGCGCGCTCCACCGGGGTCTGGCCCAGCCAGATCGCCAGCGGGGTCAGCAGCACCAGCAGGTAGACCTCCAGCCGGAACGAGGACTCGTGCAGCCAGGCAGCACGCAGGCCCTGCCAGACCAGCGGGCGGCCTGGAAGATGCGCGCGGGGCCGCGGGGCATGTGGCCGAACTGATCAGCCACGGGTGATGGATCCAGCAACAGGGGCGCGGCGCAGCGACCGCTCAGACGCACGGCAGGAAATCATGGGTGCACAGGGATAGGCAGACAGCCCCCATTTTGCCACAAGGGCGGCAATGGCACCCCGCACGCCCCGCCGCGAGGCCCTGCGAACGACCCCGCGAACGGCCCAGCACGGCCAAGCGCGGGGCCAGCCCAGCTTCTATGATGGATACCCCCTGCCCTGCCGGAGTGCCTGATGACCCGTCCCCGCACCTGCCTGATCCTGCTCGGCCTGCTGGCCGCGCCGCTGGCCCAGGCCCTGAGCCCGCCGGCGCCGCCGCAGGTCCCTGCGCAGGTCTCCAACGTGGCCTGGGCCGCCGACATGGCGCCTTCGCCGCCGCCGACCGCACCAATCCGCCGCCGCGTGGTGGCATCGAGTTCATCGGCAGCTCGTCCTTCCGCATGTGGGACAGCCTGGCCCGGGATTTCCCGGGGCAACCGGTGTTCAACCGCGGCTTCGGAGGTTCGGAAGTGCGTGACAGCACCTGGTACGCCGGCCAGGCCATCGTGCCGTACGCGCCGTGCAAGGTGTTCTTCTACGCCGGCGACAACGACCTCAACAGCGGCCGCAGCGCGACCCAGGTACGCGATGACGTGGTGGCCTTCGTGCAGCGCGTGCATCGCGACCTGCCGAAGACGAAGGTGGAATACGTCTCCATCAAGCCCAGCCCATCGCGAGCGCACCTGCTGCCGGCGATCAACGACGCCAACGCGAAGATCAAGGCCGCGTTGGCGAAGCTGCCCAACACCGGCTACACCGACATCTACACACCGATGCTCGGGGCCGACGGCCAGCCCGATGCGTCGCTGTTCCGCGAGGACATGCTGCACATGACCCCGGCCGGCTATGCGATCTGGACCAAGGCGCTGGCGCCGAAGGTCAACTGCAACTGATTGATCCCGAAGTTGCCGGCCAGCGGCCGGCACTACCGCGACAACGCGCGTGCTCCGGTAGTTGCCAACCTTGGTTGGCATGAATGCGTCCCACCTGCTTCCCAGTGAAAGCGCCGACCAAGGTCGGCAACTACCGAGGTGGCAAGCGGCCCTCAGCGGAAAATCACCGTCGCCTCGGTGCCCTTGCCCAGCTCGCTGGCCAGGCTGACCTTCCAGCCGAAGCGGTCACACAGGCGGCGCACGATCGACAGCCCCAGGCCAGTGCCCTGCGGTCGGCTGGGATCGGCACGATAGAACGGCTCGAACGCACGCGACAGCGCGTCGGCGGACATGCCGATGCCGGTATCGCTCACCACTACCCGGTCGTTGTGCACATGCACGTCGATGCGGCCTTCATCGGTATAGCTGCAGGCGTTGCGCACCAGGTTGCTGACCACCACCTGCAGCACCCGCGGCGGTGCGTGCAGCTGCACGGCCGCGTCGCTGTGCAGGTGCACCGCCAGCGGCCGGCCCACCAGCAGCTCGTTGGCGTTGTCCACTTCGTAACGGACGATGTCGTTGACGTCGAACAGTTCCACCTGCGGCTCGACGTCGGCCTCACGGGCCAGGATCAGGAAGGCATCGATCACCGCTTCCATGTCCCGCCCGGCACGCTGGATGCGCTGCAGGCTGCGGCGCAGGCGCGGCTCCAGGCTTTCATCGCCCAGCGCCATGTCGCTGGCCACGCGGATGACCGTCAGCGGCGTGCGCAGTTCATGGCTGGCATCACGGGTGAAGTTGCGCTCGCGCGCCACGTGCGCGGTGACCCGGTTGGCCAGCGAATGCAGCGCCGCCGCCAGCTGCCGGGTCTCGCCCTGCATGTCCGCCGGCAGCTTGTTCGGCTCCAGGTCGGCCGCTTCCGGATGGCCCGGATCCCAGCGCGAGACACGACGCGCCAGCCAGTTCACCGGCGATACCAGGCGTTTGGAGGCACGGTAGGTGATCCAGGAGGCGCCATATACCGCCAGCAGGGTCAGCAGCACCGGCACGATGCCGAACCAGAACGCCAGCATCTCCGCGCGCGAGCGCAGGAACACCAGGTACAGGCGCCCCTCTTCGCGGGCGTCGACCAGCACCAGCTGATCGTCGTCGGGCAGTTCGTGGAAACCCGGTTCCAACGTGCGCAGGTTGGCCGGCAGTGACAGGCTGGACTGCCCGCGTTCCAGCAGGTAGCCACGGATGTTCTGGGTGTTGGGCGGCGGCTGCACGGGCGAGGCCTCGTGCAGTGTCCAGTAGTACGCCGCTTCTTCGCGCAGGGCAGCGCCCACCAGGCTGTGCTTGATCACCAGCGAAACCAGCCAGGCACCCAGCAGGATACCCAGGCTGGCCAGCACGGCTTGCAGGATGAAAGCGATACGGATCTTGCGCGGCAGGCCGTGCGGCATTGCGGTGTCCCGGTCAGAGCGCTGCGATTATAGGCAGCGCGCTGTGCCGTGATCGTGCATGGACGATGACGACCCGGTATCCGGAACGTTCACCCCTTCCCTGCCGACCACGGCCGTGCCGGTTCTGCTGCAACACCGGCACGACGTCGATCAGGCCATCGGCTGGGCGATATCGGCGATGCGATAGCCCGCGCTCTGCACGGTGTGCCAGCAGCGGCCGATCGAACGGCTTGTCGATGATCCTTGCGCAGGTTGTACAGATGGCTGCGCAACGTGTCCGAATCAGGCAGGCCGTTGCCCCCAGATCTCGCGCTCGATTTCCTGGCGGTGACCACACGCGGCGATTCACGCATCAGGATGGTCAGCAGCCGCAGGCCGATCGGCGACAGCTGCAGCTCGGTGCCGGCACGGGTGGCACGCATGCTGACCGGATCGAGCACCAGGTCGGCGACCTTGAGCACTTCCGAACCCACCTGGCGACGTTCGCGGCGGATCAGCGCGCGCAGGCGGGCTTCCAGTTCCTGGATCGCGAACGGCTTGGTCAGGTAATCGTCGGCACCAAAGCCAAGGCCGGTGAGCTTGTCATCCAGCGTGTCGCGCGCGGTCAGCATCAGCACCGGGGTCGACTTGCGCGCATCGTTGCGCAGCCGGCGGCACACTTCGATGCCATCCAGCCGCGGCAGCATGAGGTCCAGCACGACGACGTCGTAGCTGTTCTCGGCAGCCAGACGGTAGCCGTCCAGGCCATCCTGCGCATAGTCGACCTCGAAACCACGGCCTTCCAGGTATTCACCGATCATCTCGGAGATATTGCGGTTGTCTTCGACCACCAGCACCAAGCCGGAAGTCTCCTTCGTCTGACGCATGAGAATCCCCTCTTTCTTCAGCTTTGTGAAACATGCCCGATCGACGGTGCACGCGATGTGAAGTTGCGTCAATGAAAAGAAGATGGCCTGCTCACAGCAGCGGTTTCAGCAGCGGCCAGACGTTGTCCAGCACCTTCGGCTGCGCCTGGGCGGTGGGATGCAGGCCGTCGGCCTGCATCAAGCCGGGCTGCAGGGCCACGCCTTCCAGCAGGAACGGCAGCAACGGCACCTTGTACTGCGTGGCCAGTGCCCGGTACGCCGCAGCCAGGCGCTGGCGGTAGCCTGGCCCATAATTGGGCGGCACATCGATGCCCAGCAGCAGCACCTTGGCACCGGCCTTCTGGCTGGCCTGCACCATCTTTTCCAGGTTGCCCTGCACCTGCGCCGGGGTCAGCCCGCGCAGCGCATCGTTGCCACCGAGGGCGATCACCACCACCGTGGGCTTCTCGCGGCCAAGCAGGCCCGGCAGGCGGGTCAGCGCGCCAGCGGTGGTTTCCCCGCTCATGCTGGCGTTGACGATGCGCGGCGGAGTTTTCGACTGCTGCCTGACCCGCTGCTGCAGCAAGCTGACCCAGCCGGCATCGGCCGGGATATTGTGGGCGGCACTGAGGCTGTCACCGAGCACCAGCACGGTACCGCCGCCCGGACCTTTGGCACACGCCAGTGCCGGCAACAACAGCAACCCTAGCAGCAGCATCATCATTGCGCCGGCTTGCCGGCTCCATTCCGTCTTGTGCATTGGAGTCTCCTCATCGACAGCCTGTCCCCCCGCAGCGCGCCCGTCGCCATCGCCGTCGACCAGGTCGGCAAATCCGTGCATGGCCCGGAGGGTGAAGTCCACATACTGGACAACATCACCCTGACCGTCCATGAAGGCACCAGCGTGGCCATCGTCGGCGCCTCTGGTTCCGGCAAGACCACCCTGCTCGGCCTGCTGGCCGGACTGGACCTGCCCAGCCGTGGCCGCATCGCGCTGGCGGGCCAGGATCTGACGGCACTGGACGAAGAAGCGCGTGCACAGCTGCGCGCGCGCGACGTCGGCTTCGTCTTCCAGAGCTTCCATCTGCTGCCGGCGCTGACGGCGGCCGAGAACATCGCGCTGCCGCTGGAACTGGCCGGGCGCGAGGACCGCACGCGGGTGGACGAGGTGCTGGCGGCGGTCGGACTCTCGCACCGCGCCCGCCACTACCCGCGGCAGTTGTCCGGCGGCGAGCAGCAGCGTGTCGCCCTCGCCCGCGCCTTCGTCAGCCGCCCGCGCATCCTGTTCGCCGACGAACCCACCGGCTCGCTGGACCAGGCCACCGGCCAGCACATCAGCGATCTGCTGTTCGAACTCAATGCCGGCAGCGGTACCACGCTGGTGCTGGTCACCCACGACCTGCGCCTGGCACAGCGCTGCCAGTACATCCATCGCATCGACAACGGCCGCCTGCAGCCGGTGGAACATGGAGTGGACGCATGAACCTGCTGCGGCATGCGTGGCGCGCGCTGCGCCGCGAGGCCCTGGCAGGTGACCTGCTGACGGTGTTCGCCGCCCTGGTGCTGGGCGTGGCGGTGATGACGGCGGTGGGCACGCTGGTGAACCGGGTCAACCTGGCACTGACCGGCAGCGCAGCGGAAATGCTCGGCGGCGACCTCGGCGTGGCCGGCCGCGATGACCCGCCCCGCCGCGTTCGCTGAGGAGGCGCAGCGACGCGGCCTGGCGCATACGCGGCTGGCCAGCTTCGGCAGCGTACTGTTCCAGGGCGATGCCAGCCAGATGGCCAGCATCAAGGCCGTGGAAGCGGGCTACCCCCTGCGCGGCGCGCTGCGCGTGCGTGCCACGCCCGGCGGTGCGCTGATCGCCGATGCCGGAATGCCGGCCAAGGGCCAGGCCTATGCCGACCCACGCCTGCTGCAGGCACTGGGCCTGAAGGCGGGCGACGATCTGGAATTCGGTGCGGGCACGCTGCGCATCGCCGGCATCATCGAATCGGAGCCGGATGCCGGTGGCGACCTGCTGACGCTGTCGCCGACCCTGCTGGTCAACCGCGCCGATGTGGAAGGCACCGGCCTGCTCGGCCCCGGCAGCCGCATCAATTACCGGGTGATGTTCGCCGCCCTGCCGCCGACATCGCGTCATTCCGGCAATGGCTGCTGCCGCAGGTAAAAGGCATGCGCCTGCTCAGCGTGAACGATACCCAGCGCGGTGTGCGCCAGGCCTTCGACCTGGCCGGTCGTTTCCCTCGGCCTGAGCGCGCTGCTGGCGGTGCTGCTGGCCGGCGTTGCCACCGCGCTGGCGGCCAACCGGTTCGCGCTGCGTCGCATCGACCAGGTGGCGATCCTGCGCTGCCTGGGTGCACGCCAGCGCGACATCCTGGCCGGCCTGGCCCCTGCAGCTGCTGATGCTGGCGGTGCCGGCGTGTGCGATCGGCATCGGCCTGGGCATGGCGGCACAGGAAGGCCTGGTGCAGGTACTGGGCAGCCTGGTACCGCAACGCCTGCCGCTGCCCGAAGCCATGCCTGCGCTGACCGGCGCGGGAATCGGCCTGTTGCTGCTGTTCGGCTTCGGACTGCCGCCGCTGCTGCGCCTGCGTGGCGTGCCGCCGATGCGCGTGCTCAACCGTTCGTTCGCTGCCTTGCCGCCGGCCTCGCTGCTGGCCTATGTGGCTGCGCTGGCGGCCAGCCTGGTACTGGCGGTGCAGGTCACCGGCGATCTGAAGCTGGCACTGTGGGTGCTGGGTGGCCTGGCCGGGCTGGCGGTGGCCGCGGGCGTGGTCGGGTTCCTGCTGCTGCAGCTGCTGCGTGGTTTGCAGCACCGACTGCACGGCAACTGGCGGTTGGGCCTGGCGGCGCTGACGCGGCGGCGGATGCTGGCGGTGATGCAGCTGGTGGGGCTGTCACTGTCGCTGTGCGCCCTGCTGTTGCTGGCGGTGATCGGCCCCGGCCTGCTGCAGCAGTGGCGCGAGCGCCTGCCTGCGGACACGCCCAATTATTTCCTGATCAACATCCAGCCGAACAGCGCGACAGCGTGCTGGCCACCCTGCAGGGCCTGGGTGCGGATGATGCCAGCATCGAACCGATGGCCACCGGCCGCCTGATCGCGATCAACGGCAAACCGCCGCTGCGGGTCGACCGCACGCCGGCCGACGACAATCAGCGGCAGGGTGAAGGACAGCGCGACGACGATGACGAGAACCGGCCGCTGAACTTCAGCTGGCGCAGCACGTTCCCGCCGGCCAACACACTGGTCAACGGCACGTTCTGGAAGCCGGACAGCACCGCTGCCGAGGCCTCGGTGGAGATCGGCTGGGCCAAGCGCTACGGCGTGTACCCCGGTGACCGCATCACCATTGCGGTGGGCGAGCAGCAGCGCGAGTTCAGCGTTACCAGCGTGCGCAAGGCCGACTGGAATACCTTCCGGCCGAACTTCTTCGTGTTGTTGAACCCGAACGCGGTGGGCGATACACCGCACAACCTGCTGTCGGCATTCCATCTGCCAGCGGGACAGGCAGCGGGTCTCGGGGCCCTGGTGCGCGCGCAGCCGAACCTGTCGCTGCTGGACGTGGATGCAGTGATCTCGCAGGTGCGCGATGTGATGGAACGGGTGGCGCAGGCGGTGCAGCTGGTGATGGTGTTCAGCCTGCTGGCCGGCGTGCTGGTGCTGCTGGCGGCGCTGCAGGCAACGGCGGGCGAGCGCCGCTATGACAGCGCGGTGCTGCGCACGCTGGGTGCGACGCGGCGCCAGCTGCGTGGCGCGGTGCTGGTCGAGTTCGGTGCGCTGGGCGCGCTGGCGGCGCTGCTGGCGGTGGGCGCGGCAGCGGTGATCGGCGTTGCGGTGTCGCAGAAGGTGTTCGAACTGCCGCTGCTGCCGCCTTGGCCGGGACTGCTGCTGGGTGGCCTGCTCGGCATCGCGCTGAGCCTGCTGGCCGGCTGGCTGGGGACCCGGCGGATCCTGCACACGCCACCGGCATTGGCGCTGCGCGAAGCCTGACGCTGTTCTGTGGCAAAGGCATCCACGCATGGCGTGGATCTACCAGCGAGCCCAGTAGATCCACGCCACGCAAGCAGGTAGATCCACGCCATGCGTGGATGGGGTGCCCATGGTCCCGGGTAGATCCACGCCGTGCGTGGATACGGTGCCGGGCAGGGCCGGCACCGCAGCGCGCCGATCAACCTTCCTTCGGCGCCTTTTCCACGTACTTGGCGAAGACTTCGTCGATCTGCGCGTCCTTCACCTTCTTGCCGGCCTGCACGTCCTCGGCCTGGGTGAACAACGGGATGATCATCGCCATGCCGTCGAGCTTGGTCTTCAGGTGCACGCCCGGGGCCTGGGTCAGGTAGCCGTCCCAGCGCTGGCGCACCTTGCTCCAGTAGCCGGCGGTGGCCTTCCAGTAATCGCGCGCCGGGGTGAAGTCGACCTCGGTGGTCCTGATGTAGTCGTTGAAGCCGAATTCGCGGGCGATTTCCACCTGGCTGCCATCCGCGTTGCGCTGCACCTTGGTGTTGAACTGCTCGTGGGTCCAGCCGTTCGGGGTCAGGGTGTGGCGGTTGACCACGGCCAGCGCGTTGTAATCACTGCGCTTGGTGTACTCGCGGCGTGGCAGCGGGCCGCCAGCTGATGTCGCTGGTCCAGGTCGGCACGTTGTTGAGGTAGGTCCACGTGCCGGTGCCGCAGTAGCGCGGTGCATCGCTGACTTCGTACACGCACTGGGTCCAGGCGCCCTGGTTGGTTGCGGCCGCGATCGTGCGCACCTGCCAGGACTGGTCGGCGCTGAACTCGAAGCGGTTCGGCGCTTCATACACCCAGTCCTGCCGCCAGTGCTTGGTCACGTGGCCGCTCTTCTCGTCCAGCAGCAGGTGCTGCAGCACGATGCGCTTCGGCGTGTCCTCGACCACGATCACCACTTCGTTGCCACCGCTGCGCATGGCCGGCGCGCGCTCGTAGCCCGGCTTCAGCAGCACGGTCTCATCGAAAGCGAAATCCACCGTGTACTCACCCTGCATGGCAAGGATGCTGTCATGGTCGCGGGCGATGTCGGAGGGCTGCGCGCTGGCGGCGCCACTGGCGGCGAGCAGCACCATCACGCTGGCTGTCTGGAACTTCATCGGGTCTTCCTTCGGGGTTGCAGGTTTCGTGGAAAGGCCATCCTGGCCGGCAGGCAATCCATCGCAATCAGGTCACAGGCGACCAGCGGCAGGTCGCCGGGAGCGCGCGCGGCAGGGCGGCGTGCGGCGTCGGCGCAACAGCAGTCGTCGATCGCCAGTTCGCCTTCGGCGCCTTCCATGCGTGCGATGCGGCGCGCGGTGGCGGCACCGAGCGAAGACAGCGTGGACAGGCTGGCGGCCAGGGTCCGGCCCTCGTCGGCGGCGTGCAGGCGCAGCGTGCACAGACGCCAGCGTTGCCCGCCCAGGTGCCCGGCCAAGCGCCGCCACAGGCGTTCACCGACGCTGCCATCGCTATCGTGCGAAGGACCCGGCGGCAGCGTCGCCACCAGCCGGTCCCAGGCAGGAAATCGCTGTCCGGCAACAGGTAAAGGCGCCACACGCAACGGCCCACGTGCATCGAGGAAGCACAGGCTTTCGCGCAGGCCCTCGCTGTCCACGCCCTGGCAGGCATGCACCGATACCGCCTGGCGCCAACCGCCCAGCTCGTTTCCATCGGCGTGATACAGGCACAACACGGTGCCGAGCGCTGCCAACTGTGCCGGCGCAGGCCAGGCCCGCAGCGACGAACGCGACAGGGAGGACGGCAAGCGACGCGCGGACAGGGCTCGGCTCATGGAATCACCAGGACACGGCAAGGCTGGCCGACAGGGTGCGGCGGGGCTGGTAAAGCGGTCCAGAACGGTACTGGTGGCCGACAGGGTCGAGCCGACGTTGGACCAGTCGATGTAACGCTTGTCACCCAGGTTGAAGACACCGACGTTGAAGGTGGCGCCCGGGGCGAAGTTCCAGTGCGCCATCAGGTCGGCCACGCCATAGCCCGCCGGGCGATAGGCGGTGGTGCTGGCCAGCCGGTCCTTGCGCTTGACGAAGGTGCCTGCCAGTTCGACACCCCAGGTATCGGTGTCGTACATCAGGCCGACGGTGCCGCGCAGCGGATCGACCGAATCCAGCGGCGTGTCTTCGGTCTTGTTGTCGCCGCGCGACCACGCCACCGCACTGCGCAGCGCCCAGCCCTGCAGTGCGGGACGGATCTGGCCGAAGTCGACGCCGGCCTTCAGTTCGGCGCCGTAGATGCGTGCGTCGGCGATGTTGCGCGACTGGAACACCATCAGGCCCTGCGGGTTGGTACCCACCAGCGTCTGCGACTCGATGAAGTCCTTGTAGTCGTTGTAGTAGCCGCTCACGCTCACGTACGCCGCCGGCGACAGGAAGCGCAGGCCCAGTTCAACGCCATCGCTGGTTTCCGGCTTCAGGTCCGATTGGGAATGGCGGTATAGCCGAAAGCGAAATTGGTGAAGCCGAGGTTGACGTCGTTGTACGGCGGCGAGCGGAAACCACGCGAGTAACCGGCAAACAGCGACCACTCGTCGGTGAAGCGATAGACCAGGCCGAACTTCGGCGACACGCTGGTCTTCTTCAGCTCCGACACGGCCACGCCGGGGTTGTCCTCGGCGAAGATGCTGTCCACGTCCGGCTTCAGTTCGTAGCGGTCCACGCGCACGCCCCGGCACCAACGACAGCCTGCCATCGGCCAGGCGCATTCATCCTGCGCGTACAGGCCCAGCTCGGTGGTCTTGCTGATCGGGAAATCGCGCACGGGGAACGCGTCGGGCAGGATCGTCGTGCTGACCACGCCACGATTGCTGACCTGGTAGCCATCGCGCTTCTGGCGGATCTCGGTGCGGGCGCCATCGAAGCCATAGGTCAGCGCGTGTTCGACGCTGCCGGTGCTGAAGGCCTTGTTGAACACCGCCTGCAGGCCATACACGCGCTGGTCGAAACTGAACTGGCGATGGCGGCGGCTGCCGTTGGCGCGCGCCTCATCGGTGCGCTGCGTGGTTTCGCTGTCCTGCGTGTAGACCTGCCAGTGCAGGCTGTCGGCGAAGCCCTTGTCCAGCGCATCCATCTCGTGGGCGAAGGACACGCGGGTGCGGTTCTGCTTGTCGCGCGCCTTCATGCGGTGGTGATGGTGCGGTCGATCGAGGACAGCACGTCGGTATCGGTGTTGTCTTCGTTGCCTTCCACGGTCAGGCGGAAACGCTGGTCTTCGCTGGGCGCATAGACCAGCTTGGCCAGGCCGCTGCGACCATCGCGGTCCTGCGGGTTGGCCGCGGTGCGCGTGTTGTCATTGCTGCGCACATCGCCCTTGTTGTCGGTTTCCTGGCCTGGCGGTGGTTGATGTTGACCATGCCGCTCCAGTGTTCGCCACCGAAGGCGCTGGTGACGCCGCCGAGCAGCCCCTTCCACTCGCCGTCGTAGCCGAATTTCAGGCCGACGTAGCTGTCCTTGCCATCCTTGAGGTAATCAGCCGGATCCTTGGTGACGAAGGCAACCACGCCGCCAAGTGCGTCCGAGCCGTACAGCGAACTGGCCGGGCCGCGCACGATCTCCACGCGCTTGAGCGTGTCCAGGTCGGTGAAGTTGCGATTGGCGTTGGAGAACGAGCCGATGTTGAAGCTGGTCGGCATGGCGATGCCATCGGTCTGGATGCGCACGCGATTGCCATCCAGGCCACGGATGCGGATGCTGCCGAGGCCGAAACGGGTGGCACTGCGGCTGACCGACAGGCCCGGCTCGTGGCGGACCAGATCCTTGATGTCCTGCACCAGCTGCCGGTCCATCTGCTCGCGGTCGATCACATCGACGGTGGCGGCGACATCGCTGACCGCACGTTCGGTACGGGTGGCGGTGACCTGCACGCGATCGAACTCGCGCGCGTCGGGCGCGGCATCGGCAGCAGCGTGGGCGGACAGCGGCAGAGCCATCCACAGGGCAATGGAAAGGGCAGTCGGGCGGGTCATCGGCATCGTTCGGTCAGGCAGGGGAACCCCCGGCCACCACCACACCAGACAGGCATGAACGGTAGACCGAGGGGGAGAGAGCAGGAGCGGACGGGTCGCCCACCCTGCCGGCGCTGCCGACAGGAGGGAGGGAGGCGGGCGACCAGACCGCGTTACTTGGTCAGGATCAGCTTGTCGTTGCTGGTATGACGCAGACGGTAGAAGCGGGTCACCGTGCTGAATCAGGATTTCACGACGGCCCTTGAGCAGGGCTTCGCTGTCGATGACCTCTTCCGGCGGCACGACACGCACCGGCGGTCGCGGAGGGTCAGCGTTTCGGGGCGCAGCAGTACAGGTTGAGCGTTCATGAGCATCTGGACTCGTGCGAGGGACGAGTTAAATGATAATGATTCTCAGTTCACAATCAACAACCATTCTCAACTTCATTGATGGAATTAATGATCGAATTTTAAAATTCGATAGCTACCATCTATTGAAACGGGCCCGACTGGGCTCGGGGAGGGCCGACCGAGCGTGCGTTCGGCCCTGCCCCCTGTCCCCGTTCCTCAGGCGAATACGGCTTCCACCTGCGCCCAGCCGGCGTCGTCCACCTGCGCCAGCACGTCCAGCGCCTGCAGGTTCTGCAGCAGCTGGCTGACCCGGCTGGCGCCGAGGATCACGCTGGAGACGTTGGGATTGCGCAGGCACCAGGCGATGGCCAGGCTGGCCGGGGCGTGACCCAGCTCGCGGGCCACCGCACTGAAGCGGCGCACCCGGGCCAAACGCTCATCGGCGTTGTCGCCCAGCACCAGGTCCTGCAGCCAGCCCATGCCTTCGCGGCCCAGGCGCGCATCGGCCGGCACGCCTTCGTCGTACTTGCCGCTCAGCAGGCCCGAGGCCAGCGGCGAGAAGATCGTGGTGCCCAGTCCGGCGGTGGCATACAGCGGCGCGTACTCCACTTCCACCCGCTGCCGGTGCAGCAGGTTGTACTGCGGCTGCTCCATCGACGGCGCCTGCAGGTTGTGGCGCGCGGCGATGTCCACCGCCTCCTGGATCTGGTTCGCCGACCATTCCGACGTGCCCCAGTACAGCACCTTGCCCTGCCGGACCAGGTGTCCATGGCATGCACCGTCTCAGCGATCGGCGCGTCCGGATCCGGACGATGACAGTAATAAAGGTCCAGGTAGTCCACCCGCAGGCGCTTGAGTGCGGCATGGCAGGCGTCGGTCACATGCTTGCGCGACAGGCCGCGCTGGGTCGGCCGGGGGTCCTTGGCACTGCCGAAGAACACCTTGCTGGACACACAGAAGCCATCGCGCGGCAGGCGCAGGTCGGCCATCACATCGCCCATCACCTGCTCGGCGCGGCCGTTGGCGTAGCCCTCGGCGTTGTCGAAGAAGTTGATGCCATGGTCCCAGGCCGCCGCCACCAGGTTGCGCGCCTCGTCGCGCGGCACCTGGTCGCCGAAGGTCACCCAGGCGCCGAAGGACAGGGGCGGACATCGGCAGGCCGGTGGAGCCAAGGCGACGGTAGAGCATGCGATTCTCCTGCTGCGGGCCCGCATACGGGCCGGGATCAAGCCACCATTCTACCTGTCCCGGCAGGCGCAACCCCTTGCTGTTGCTGGCCTGATCGGAGCCGATGGCCGCGCGCAGACGGCTTTTCCTTGCTCCGGCCCCTGCCCTGCACTAGGCTTCCCGTTTTTCGCGACGCCCCAGGGGAGTCACTCAGATGGTCGAAGTTTGGGCAGGATCGGCTTCGGCCTGTTCGGTTTGGCGGTGCTGATCGGCATCACCTGGCTGTTTTCCAACAACAAGCGCGCGGTGGACTGGAAGCTGGTCGCCACCGGCATCACCCTGCAGATCGCCTTTGCGGCCCTGGTGATCCTGGTGCCGGGCGGGCGCGACGTGTTCGATGCGCTGGGCCAGGGCTTCGTGAAGGTGCTGAGCTTCGTCAACGAAGGGTCGAAGTTCATCTTCGGCTCGTTGATGGACGTCAAGAACTACGGTTTCATCTTTGCCTTCCAGGTGCTGCCGACGATCATCTTCTTCTCGGCGCTGATGGGGGTCATGTACCACCTCAACGTCATGCAGGCGATCGTGCGGGTGATGGCCTGGTCGATCACCAAGGTGATGCGCGTGTCCGGTGCGGAAACCACCAGCGTCTGCGCCAGCGTGTTCATCGGCCAGACCGAGGCGCCGCTGACGGTGCGTCCGTACATCGCCAGGATGACCCAGTCCGAGCTGCTGACGATGATGATCGGCGGCATGGCCCATATCGCCGGCGGCGTGCTTGCCGCGTACGTGGGCATGCTGGGCGGTGGCGATCCGGTGCAGCAGGCGTTCTACGCCAAGCACCTGCTGGCGGCCAGCATCATGGCGGCTCCGGCCACCCTGGTCGTGGCCAAGCTGCTGATTCCGAAACCGGCACCCCGCTGACCCGCGGCACGGTCAAGATGGAAGTGGAGAAGACCTCCAGCAACATCATCGACGCGGCCGCCGCCGGCGCCGGTGACGGCCTGAAGCTGGCCCTGAACATCGGTGCGATGCTGCTGGCCTTCATCGCCCTGATCGCCCTGCTCAATGCGCCGCTGACCTGGATCGGTGAAGTGACCGGCCTGGCGGCTGCGATCGGCAAGCCGACCGACCTGTCGACCATCTTCGGTTACGTGCTGGCCCCGATCGCCTGGGTGATCGGCACCCCCGTGGGCCGACGCCACCACCGTCGGTTCGCTGATCGGCCAGAAGGTCGTGATCAACGAGTTCGTCGCCTACACCGAACTGTCGAAGATCGTGAATGGCCAGGTGCCGGGCATGAGCCTGTCCGACGAAGGTCGCCTGATCGCCACTTACGCGCTGTGTGGCTTCGCCAATTTCAGTTCGATCGCGATCCAGATTGGCGGCATCGGCGGGTTGGCACCGGAACGTCGCCACGACCTGGCCAAGTTCGGCCTGCGCGCGGTGCTGGCGGTACCATCGCCACCTTCATGACGGCTACCATCGCCGGCGTGCTGACGCATTTCAGCTGAACCCTAGTTTCGAGAACAGATTCCCTATGAGCAGCAGTGTCGTTGTCGTCGGTTCCTTCAATGTCGATCACGTGTGGCGGTGCGAGTCGCTGCCGGCACCGGTGCGACCATTGCCGGCCGCTACAGCACCGGTCCCGGTGGCAAGGGCTTCAACCAGGCCGTTGCCGCCTGCCGTGCCGGCGCTGACACCAGCTTCCTGTGTGCGCTGGGCGACGACGCCGGTGGTGCCACCGCCCGTGACCTGGCCGCGCAGGATGGTTTCGCGCTGATCGCCGAAGCCAGCAGCGAGCCGACCGCACCGCCGGCATCTACGTCGATGCCCGTGGCCGCAACACCATCGTCATCGGCCCGGGTGCCAACGCGGCGCTGAGCACCGACTTCGTACAGCAACAGCAGGCCCTGCTGACCGGCGCCAAAGTGGTGCTGGTGCAGCTGGAATCGCCGGTGCAGACCATCGAAGCGGCCCTGGCCGTGGCCCGTGAGGCCGGTGTCACCACCGTTCTCAACGCCGCTCCGGCCGATGCGCCGTCGAGCATCGGCCTGCTGAAGCTGGCCGATGTGATCACCCCGAACGAGACCGAGTTCGCCGCCCTGCTCGGCCGCCATGTCGGCGAGCGCGTGGATGCCAATGACGTCGCCGCGCTGGACGGCGCCAGCCTGCACGCGCTGTGCCGCAAGCTGGTCGGCAACGGCACGGTGGTGGTGACCCTGGGTTCGGTGGGCGTGTTCGTGTCGCATGCCGACGAGCACCTGCGTGGCGACACCCAGCCGTACTACCGCGTGGGTGCCGAACAGGTGCAGGCGATCGACACCACCGGTGCCGGCGATGCCTTCAACGGTGCGCTGGTGGCCTCGATGGCACAGGTGCCGGACGCTCCGTTCGCCCGCCACGTGCGCTTCGCCAACCAGTTCGCCGGTCGCTCGACCGAGAAGGAAGGCGCAGCGGCGGCGATGCCGCGCTTCACCCCGGCCGATGCCGAAGTGAAGTAACGCGACATCCCCGTGGGGATGATGATCGGGCCCGGGCATGCAGATGCCGGGCCTTTTCACGTTCATGGGCAAGGCCCCATCCACGCATGGCGTGGATCTACCGGGTGCTGGGTGCGACGGCTCCATCCACGCATTGTGTGGATCTACCGGGGCACAGTAGATCCACGCCATGCGTGGATGCGCCCTGCCGGCCCGCCCAGCCGTCCACCATGACCGGCCCGTGGGGGCGACGGAAGCGACCATCAAGCATCTGCTGATGCCCGTCCGGCATGAGGTCGGTCCGGATCGGCCTGAACCGGCGGGCCGCCAACCCAGCCGGGGCGCCTGCCGCGCCCTACAATGGGCGCATGCAGATCGGCCCGTACTCCATTGCCCCCAACGTCGTGCTGGCGCCCATGGCCGGCGTCACCGACAAACCCTTCCGCCTGCTGTGCAACGGCTGGGCGCGGGCCTGGCCGCCTCGGAAATGACCATCAGCGACCCGCGCTTCTGGAACACGCGCAAGTCCATCCACCGCATGGACCATGCCGGTGAACCGGCGCCGATCAGCGTGCAGATCGCCGGCACCGAGCCGCAGCAGCTGGCCGAGGCCGCGCGTTACAACGTCGACCATGGCGCGCAGATCATCGACATCAACATGGGCTGCCCGGCCAAGAAGGTGTGCAACGCCTGGGCGGGGTCAGCGCTGATGCGCGACGAGCAGCTGGTCGCGCGCATCCTGGAAGCAGTGGTGAACGCGGTGGACGTGCCGGTGACGCTGAAGATCCGCACCGGCTGGGACTGCGACCATCGCAACGGCCCGCTCATCGCGCGTATCGCCGAAGACAGTGGCATCGCTGCGCTGGCGGTGCACGGCCGTACCCGCGACCAGCATTACACCGGCCAGGCCGAGTACGCCACGATCGGCGAGATCAAGGCCGCGCTGCGCATCCCGGTGATCGCCAACGGCGATATCGATTCGCCGCAGAAGGCCGCCTTCGTCCTGCAGCAGACCGGCGTGGATGCGGTGATGATCGGCCGCTCCGCACAGGGCCGGCCGTGGATCTTCCGCGAAGTGGCGCATTACCTGGCCACCGGCGAGGAGCTGCCCGCCGCCGTCGCTGGCCGAAGTGCGCGACATCCTGCTCGGCCATCTGCACGCGCTGCACGATTTCTACGGCGAACCGCAGGGCGTGCGCATCGCGCGCAAGCACCTGGGCTGGTACGCCAAGGACGGCCGGAGAATGCCGCGTTCCGCGCGGTGGTCAACCGCGCCGAAGATCCGGCCAGCCAGATCGCGCTGACCACCGACTATTTCGATCGCCTGATTGCCGGGGAACCGGCGATGTCTTCCGCTGCCTGAGCCCGCCCCCATGACCCCGCCTATTTCTTCCCCGACCTACCTGCACGGGTCTCCGGCACCGAGCAGCAGCGCCTGATGACCCAGGCGCGCCTGCTGGAATCGAGCATCTTCGGCCAGATCGATTACAGCGGCGCAAAGCGCCTGCTGGAAGTCGGCAGTGGCGTGGGCGCGCAGACCGAGATCCTGCTGCGCCGCTTCCCCGAGCTGCACGTGACCGGCGTGGACCTGAGCGAGGCCCAGCTGCAAACCGCGCGGAGAACCTGGCGCGCACACCGTGGTGCAACGACCGTTACACCCTGCAGCAGGCCGATGCCGGCGAACTGCCTTTCGAGGCGCGCAGCTTCGATGCGGCGTTCCTGTGCTGGGTGCTGGAACACGTGCCGTCGCCGCGCGCGTGCTGAGTGAAGTACGCCGCGTGTTGGCCCCGGGCTCGCCGGTCTACATCACCGAGGTGATGAATGCTTCGTTCCTGCTTGATCCGTATTCGCCGCACATCTGGCGCTGGATGGCCTTCAACGATTTCCAGTACGACCACGGCGGTGATCCGTTCGTCGGCGCCAAGCTCGGCAACCTGCTGCTGGCCGGTGGCTTCCGCGATGTGCACACCGAGATCAAGACCATCCATCTGGACAACCGCGAACCGGCACGTCGCAAGACGATGATCGCGTTCTGGGAACAGCTGCTGCTGTCGGCGGCCGACCAGCTGCTGCAGGCCGGCACGGTGGACGAAGAGACGGTGGAGGGCATGCGCCGCGAATTCCGGCTGGTGCAGAACGATCCGAACGCGGTGTTCTTCTATTCGTTCGTGCAGGGCCGCGCAACGGTGTATTGAGCGGCCGCGGTACACGCCATCCACGCATGGCGTGGATCTACTGGGTGTCGATGCACTGCGCCATCCGCGCGTGGCGTGGATCTATTGTGCTGATGGACTGTGGCGTGGATCTACGGGTGCGCGGCGGCGCCGTCCGCCGCCGCCGGTTCGTGCCAGATGCGCTGCCACATCGCCGACAACCGGCGGCCGGCATCGGCACGCGCGGCCGGGCTGCTGTAGTCCACCCGCAACTGCTCGGGCACGATCGCGCGCCACTGGCCATCAACCTGCTCGGCCACCGCGAAATTGAAGGTGTAGTCCGGCTCCAGGCCCATGCGCAGGTCGCTCAGCACCAGCCTGCCGTGCACCACCTGTGCGCGCATGAAGCCACGGTTGAACCACTGCAGGCGCCGTACTGCCGGAATTCCGCCGCTTCGCGCAAGGCCTGCACGTTGGACGGATGCCCCTCGAAACGCATCGGCCCGTGGTCGGCCACCAGCGAACGGTCACCGACCACGTAGCCATTCGGGGTCATCGCCACGACCCGCCACAACAGGGTATTGAACGGCATCGGCACCGAGAACCGCGGCGCGTCGCCCAGGCCCAGCGCGGCCAGGCTCTGCTGCGCGGCGCGGTCGACCTGTGCCTTGGCGATCAGCCCCCAGCCCAGGTACGCACTGCTGAGCAGCAACGCAACGCCGAGCACCTTGCCCACCCACGGTCGCGCGCGGGCCGAACCACGCCAGCACGCAGCCAGCAGCAGCCACACCGTGTAGCCGGGATCGATGATGAAGACACTCGAGCCCATCGCGGGATGTGGCTGCAACGGCCACCACAGCTGCGTGCCGTAGACAGTGAACGCATCCAGCACCGGATGGGTGACCAGCGCCAGCTGGATCGCCCAGAACCAGCGCAGCGGTGATTGCGCCACCCGGCCGTTGCCGAAGCGCTTGAACAGCCACCAGATCAGCGCGGCCACCCACGGCAGCACCAGCAGCGAATGGCTGAAACTGCGATGGTCGGTCATGTTCGCCACCGGGTCGGCGGCGGCAAAGCCCAGCCAGAGGGCATCCAGGTCCGGCAGGGTACCGAGCGCGGCACCGGCCAGCAGGGCGGCACGGCGGTGTCCAGGCGGGGCGATGGCGGCAGCGACGGCGCCGCCAAGAACGATCTGGGTCAATGAGTCCATCGGCCGATGCTAGCGGCTTGGCGATCTCCGTGCAGCGGCGGTTTCCTGCCCGGCGGCGCGTCAGTCAGCTGCCAGTGCCGCCGCAGCCGCGCGTGGGCCTGTCCCTGCAGCTGTGGATCACGCCGCCTGCGACAACCGTGCTCCCGGCAGCTCCACCAACGTCCGCCCGTTGTGGTCCAGCAGCCGCATGGCGCCGTCGTGGTCCTCGGCCAACGCGGTCAGGCTCTCCACCCAGTCGCCGTCATTGGCGTAGACCAGACCGTCGCGTTCGATCAGTGCGGCGCGGTGGATGTGCCCACAGATGATGCCGTCGACCGTCGCGTTCGATCAGTGCGGCGGCGGTGGATGTGCCCACAGATGATGCCGTCGAGGCCTCGCCGGCGAACATCGTCCAGGCCGGCCTGCACGAAGCGCTCGATGTAGCGTTCAGCGGCGCCACTCTGCCCGTTTCAGGAATTCGGACAGTGACCAGTTAGGCGCATCCCGAGTCGGCGCCGCACCGCATTCAACAGATGGTTGCCGGTGAGGATGCGGTAGTACAGCCAGTCACCAAACCGCTCCTGCAGGCCACCGAAGTGGGTGACACCGTCATAGTCGTCGCCATGCGCCACCAGCAGCCGGGCGGCCATCGGCGGGTGGTGTGGATCGCACGGCGGCGCACCTGCATCGCCGGCAGCATCAGGCCGCACACCTGGCGCAGCGAGGCGTCATGGGTTGCCGGGGATGTAGATGATCTCGGTACCGGCGCGTCGCAGCGCGTGCAGGGCCAGGATGACCTCGCTGTGCGACTGCCGCCAGTTGGCGCGTCGGTGTGCCATCCACCACAGGTCGATGATGTCGCCGACCAGATACAGGCGCTCGCAGCGCAGGGTGCCGAGGGAAACGCGCCCAGCTCGGTGGCGTGGCAATGCCCGCGACCCGAGATGAACATCGGAGACGAACACGGCGCGACGATGCTGGTGCCAGGTTCGCCAGCGTGCTCATGCCGGCATCCCCGCATCGCGCAGATAGCGTTTTGCGCTTGTGTGGCCGGATCGGCGTGCAGGTCGACTTCGATCAGGCCGTCGATCGAGTCGCTGAAATCCGGATCGACGCCAAACGCCAGGAACCGTGCACCGCCGGGTTCGCACAGGTCTGTGTACTGCCGGTACAAGGTGGGTCACACCGGTACCGAGCGCGGCGAGATTGGCTTTGAGCACGTCGAAGGCAGCCGCCGCATCCATCTCACCAAAGCAAGGTGGCGCGGCGAAGTACTGGAACGGCCGGTTCGACTGCACCCGGGCCATCGGCTGCGCCGTAGTAACGCTGGTAATAGGCCACCAGCTGCTCCCGCGCATCGCGTGGCAGCGCGGCGCTGATCGACACCGCACCGAACAGGTAGCGGATGCCGGGCTGGCATTGCAGGGTAAGCGCCGATGCCCTGCCACAGGTAATCCAGGCTGCGGCTGCCCCAGTAATCGGGCACCACGAAGCTGCGTCCCAATTCCAGGCCTTCGGCAATGCGGGGAATGGCGTCGTCGGAATAGCGGAACAGCGAAGCGCTGTAGAGCCCGGCCAGGCCCCGGCGCGCCAGCGCCTGCGCGCCCCGCATGATCCGGTAGGCACCGGCGATGCGCTGGGCGGGTGCCGTCCCAGATCACGATGTGCTGGTAGTGCAGGTCGAAGTCATCCAGGTCGCGACTGCGCCCAGTGCCCTCGCCCACCTGGCGGGAAAGTCAGTTCGCGCAGCCGCCCCAGCTCGTGCAGCAGCGGCGAATCGGCCGTGCAGCTGGCCAGCAGGATCTGTTTGCCATCGGCGGTCTGCCCCAGCACGGTGGCGGTGGCAATCGCAGCGGCGACCTGTGCAGGCGGCACCGGCGCGGCCAGCGGCTCGGGCCGTGCCGGGCAGCCTTCGGCAACCGCTGTGCTGCGCCCCAGCGCATATACCGCGCGGCGCACCGCAGCAGCAGCTGCGCGCCGGGATCCCCCTGCCCCAGCTGCATCGGTTCGCCGATGCGCAGCCGCAGCGGCCGGCCGCGGCGGGCGAACATCTCCCGTGCCTAGCAGTGCCGTACCAGCCGGCTTGAACAGGGTCGAAGCGCCGTAGAACAAGCGCCGAATTGCGCGCTTCCACCCCGCACCGGCAGTACCGGTGCGGCCGGGCGGCGCGGGCAAAGCGGACAAACCCCCGCTGCCAGCGACCATCGCGGATGCCGAGCAGCGACAGCCGCGAGACCTCGCCGGCCGGGAACACGATCACGCACTGCTCGGCCGCCAGCGCCTGCTCCACCGCCTGCAGGCTGCTGCGCTGGACCTTGCCACCGAGGATGCGTACCGGCAGCAGCAGGTCCTGCAGCGGCCCGATCGCGCCCAGCAGATCGTTGGCCACGATCCGCACGTCACGGCGGATGCGGCCGACCGCATCCAGCAGCGCCAGCGCATCCAGCGCGCCGGAAGGGTGGTTGGCCACGATCAACAGGCGGCCGGTGGCGGGGATCCGCGCCAGCGCGGCGGGATCCACGTGGTAGCGACCCTCGATGAACTCCAGTCCGGCGGCGACGAAGTCGAAACCGCGCACGTTGGCGTTGCGGCGCAGGAACGCCTCGATCCGGTCCAGCCGCGACCAGCGTCCGACGCTGCGCAGCAGGGGCCGGGCCAGTTGGCCGCGACGGGCCATGGAACCAGTCGGGATAGCGTTGCTGCAGACGCTGTTCGAGTTCCTGCATGGCGTGTCCCCTCCTGCCCGGCGGCCGGGTTGGCCGAGAGCCTGCGCCCGGCAGGCGGCAGCCAGATGGCGGTTTGACGGCAGAATGATGGACGGCGCCTGGGCAGGCCCACCCGGTGCCGGCGGGGGCGGCAATGGTCACGCCAGTGGAACACTGCCTGTGCACGATGCCGCCGCAATGCCCGCCAGGCCTTGCCCTGCCGGGCACAACACCTTAACCACCGGCAACCCATACAGGTTCACAATGCACAGGCGGCGCACCCCGTGTATCATTCGCGCCCATCTTTCCATCCGAATCAAAGGATATTAAGCCTGATGTCCAGCTACCTCTTCACCTCCGAGTCGGTCTCTGAAGGCCATCCGGACAAGGTTGCCGACCAGATCTCCGATGCGGTGCTGGACGCGATCCTGACCCAGGACCAGCGCGCCCGCGTGGCCTGCGAGACCATGGTCAAGACCGGCGTTGCCATCGTTGCCGGCGAAATCACCACCAGCGCCTGGATCGACCTGGAAGCGCTGACCCGCAAGGTCATCGTGGACATCGGCTATGACAGCTCCGACGTCGGCTTCGACGGCGCCACCTGCGGCGTGCTGAACCTGATCGGCAAGCAGTCCCCGCACATCGCCCAGGGCGTTGACCGCAAGAAGCCGGAAGAAATGGGCGCTGGCGACCAGGGCCTGATGTTCGGCTATGCCACCAACGAAACCGACAGCTACATGCCGGCGGCGATCCACCTGTCGCACCGCCTGGTCGAGCAGCAGGCCAAGATCCGCAAGAAGCGCAACTCGCCGCTGTCCTGGCTGCGCCCGGACGCCAAGAGCCAGGTCACCCTGCGCTATGAAAACGGCGTGGTCTCGGCCATCGACGCGGTGGTGCTGTCGACCCAGCACGCCCCGGGCATCAAGCAGAAGGACCTCATCGAGGCCGTCCGCGAAGAGATCATCAAGCCGGTGCTGCCGGCCAAGTGGCTGCACAAGGGCACCAAGTTCCACATCAACCCGACCGGAAAGTTCGAGATCGGCGGCCCGGTGGGGCGACTGCGGCCTGACCGGCCGCAAGATCATCGTCGACACCTACGGCGGCTGGGCCCCGTCATGGTGGTGGTGCGTTCTCACGGCAAGGATCCGTCCAAGGTCGACCGTTCGGCTGCCTACGCTGCCCGCTACGTCGCCAAGAACGTGGTGGCCGCCGGCCTGGCCGACCGTTGCGAAGTGCAGGTTCTCCTACGCCATCGGCGTGGCTGAGCCGACCTCGATCTCGGTCACCACCTTCGGCACCGGCAAGATCAGCGACGACAAGATCGAGAAGCTGATCCGCAAGCACTTCGACCTGCGCCCGTACGGCATCATCAAGATGCTGGACCTGGTGCACCCGATGTACCAGCAGACCGCGGCCTACGGCCACTTCGGCCGCAAGCCGAAGGAGTTCAGCTACATCAACGGCGAAGGCGAGACCGTCAACGCCACGGCCTTCTCCTGGGAGAAGACCGATCGCGCCGCCGCCCTGCGCGCCGATGCGAAGCTGAAATAAGAAACACGAAGGGCCGCGCAAGCGGCCCTTCTGCTTCCGGTAGTGCCGGCCGCTGGCCGGCAACCATGCCTCGGTTTGCGCACATCATGAGCGTCCCGGCCGCTGGCCGGCAGATGGTAGTGCCGGTGGTTGCCGATACAATCGCCCCATGTCGACCGAACTCAAATCCCACCAGCTGTCCATGACCGTGCTGATGTCGCCGGAGATGGCCAATTTCTCCGGCAAGGTCCACGGTGGCGCGATCCTGCGCCTGCTCGACCAGGTCGCCTATGCCTGCGCCAGCCGCTATGCCGGCCGCTACGTGGTCACCCTGTCGGTGGACCAGGTGGTGTTCCGGCAGCCGATCGCGGTGGGCGAACTGGTCACTTTCCTGGCCTCGGTAAACTACACAGGCACCTCGTCGATGGAAATCGGCGTCAAGGTGGTGGCCGAGGACATCCTCAAGCGCAGCGTGCGGCCACGCCAACAGCTGCTTTTTCACCATGGTGGCGGTGGACGAGGACGGCCGGCACGACGCCGGTTTCCATCGCTGCAGCCGGCCAGTTCGGACGAAAAGCGCCGGCAGGCCGCCGCCTTGATCCGCCGCCAGCTGCGGCAGGAAATGGAGCAGCGGCATCTGGAACTGCTGGCGTCCAATCCGCCGTCGCCGGAAGAGTGAAAGCGGGCCGACCGGGCTCGGCACCTGGCAAACCGGTAGTGCCGGCCGCTGGCCGGCAACCTCGTGAATCCTGGGAACGCCGTAATTGCCGGCCAGCGGCCGGCACTACCAATGCGAGTTCGCCGGGCCATGCCCGGCGGATGCGCATCACCCCGTGTTCTGCACGCCCTGCGAGACACCATTCACGCAGGCCACCAGTGCGCGCAGCAGGTCGTCGTCCTCGCGTCCGCTTTCGCGCCAGCGCTGCAGCAGGTCCACCTGCAGCACGCTGATCGGGTCCACATAGGGATTGCGCAGGCGGATCGACAGCGCCAGCCGCGCGTCGTGGTCCAGCAGGGTCTGCTTGCTCCATCAGCGCCAGCAGCCAGTGCCGGGGGTCAGCTCCAGTTCGCGCTCGACCTGCGGGAAGAACGCATCGTGCAGCTCGCCGGACAGGCGCGAGAACTGTTCGGCGATGGTGATATCGCCCTTGGACAGCACCATCGCGATGTCATCCAGGAAGGTGCGGAAGAACGGCCAGTCCCGCGCCATTTCGCGCAGCGTGGCTTCATGGCCGGCGTCCACCGCCGCCTGCAGGCCGCTGCCGAACCCCATACCAGCCCGGAATCACCGCGCGCGCCTGGCTCCAGGCAAACACCCACGGAATCGCACGCAGGTTGGTCAAGGCCGCATCCTGGCCGAGCCGGCGCGACGGCCGCGATCCCAGCGTCATCCGTTCAATCACATCGATCGGCGTGGCGGTACGGAAATAGTCCATGAAACGCGGTTGGCCGACGAACGCCCGATAGACCTCGCTGCTGGCACCGGCGACCACGTCCATCACCGGCCCGCCAATCGTTCCTCGCGCGGTTCGGCGGCACGCGGGCGCAGGCTGGCGCGCAGCACCGCACCGGTGGCCTGCTCCAGCGAACGCAATGCCAGCGCGCGGATGCCGTACTTGCGGTGGATCACCTCGCCCTGCTCGGTCACCCGCAGGCGGCCATCGATGCTGCCGCGTGGCGAGGCATCGACCGCGTGTGTGGTCTTGCCACCACCGCGGCTGATCGAGCCACCGCGGCCATGGAAGAAGGTCAGGCGCAGGCCCGCTTCGGCGGCCACCTCCAGCAGCTCCACCTGTGCGCGCTGCAGGCCCCAGCGTGATGCGGCAATGCCACCATCCTTGCTGCTGTCCCGAATAGCCGAGCATCACCATCTGCACGTCCTCGCGTGCACGCAGATGCGCGCGGTACACCGGATCGGCCAGCAGATCGCGCAGCGTCGCGGTGCCGCGCTTGAGGTCGTCCACGGTTTCGAACAGCGGCGCGATATCCAGCGGCACGTGGCCGGCGTCATCGACCAGGCCGCCACGCCGTGCCAGGGCCAGCACCGCCAGCACATCGCCACGGTCGTGTGCCATCGAGATGATGTAGCTGCCCAGCGCGTCGCCACCATGCCGCGCACGAGCATCGGCCAAGGCCGCGAACACTGCATCCAGCCGCTGGTTGCCTTCGTCGTCAGCGGCGGGCAGCGGCGTCTCACCACTGGCATGCGGTGCCAGCCGGCGTGCACGACCCCGCTGCATCCAATGCGTCCCATGCCGCATCGCCCCCCAGCACTGCCGCCAGCGCGCGCGCATGCACGCTCGATTCCTGGCGCACATCCAGCCGCGCCAGATGGAAACCGAAGGTCTTCACCCGCCACAAACAGGCGCTGCACTGCGAAGCCGCCGGCAATGCTCGCCCCGGTTCCGCGCGCAGGCTGTCGAGGATCAGCTGCAGGTCATCGATCAGCTCGTCCGGGCCGGCATAGGCGCCGTCGGCATCATCCAGCGTGGCCTGCAGGCGTGCACGCATGCGGTCGTTGAGCAACCGATAGGGCATGTCGGCGTGGCGTGGCCGCGACTGCACCTGCGGCAGCAACTGCTGGTAATGCGCGACACGCGCCTGCAGTGCATCACTCACCCCACCCGTTCGGTGGATTGGCTGAGCAGGCTGGCCCAGCTGCAGCAGTTCCTTCTGGTAACGGCCCCAGCACGGCAACGCGCTGTGCATCCAGCGTGTTGCGGATGGTTGTGCGCATCCACATTGGGATTGCCGTCCATGTCGCCGCCCACCCACGTGCCGAAACGCAGCAGGCGCGGCAGCGACAGTTCCGCGCCATAGGTATCGCGCAGTGCCTGCTGCAGCGATTCGTACAGCACCGGGATCACCCGGTACAGCACCTGCACCAGATAGAAGCCGACCGTGCTCGCGTTCGTCGTCCACGGTCGGGCGCACCGGCGAGGAATCGGTGGTCTGCCACGAGGCGGTCAACGCCATGCGGAAACGCGCGGCATCTGCGGCTGCTTCACCCGGCGTGCGCTGGCCGTCGAGGTTGTCGACCAGGCTGGCCACCATCAGCTGCTCTTTCTCCAGCAGCGCGCGGCGCACCGCCTCGGTCGGTTGTGCGCGGTGAACACCGGCTCGATATCGATGCGTGGCAGCCACTGTGCCAGTTCATCCAGGCCGACGCCCTGCGCCTTCAGGTGCCTGCAGGGCATCCTGCAGGCCATCGGGTTGCGGCGCCGCGGCAACGGCGCGCTGGTAGTCGCGGCGGCGGCGAATGCGATGCACGCGTTCGGCGATCGTTGACCACCTGGAAGTAGGTGCTGAACGCGCGCACCATGGTCTCGGCCTGTTGCGGTTCACGCCCGGCCAGGCCGTCGGCCAGCTCTGACAGCGGCGCCTGGTTCTCGCGGCGGGCAATGGCACGCGTACGCACGTCCTCGACGTCATCGAGAAAGGCAGCCGACACCTGCTCGACCAGCAGGTCACCGACCAGTGCACCCAGACGGCGCACGTCGTCACGCAGGGGAAGATCGGGGGAAGCGAATTCGATACTGCTGCGGTACTCGTTCATCGGCGACGCACAGGCCTCGGTCAACGGATCCAGACCCCAAGCCTAAACCAGAACGCGCGCCGTGCTGCGATGCAAAAAATGGTTTCATCTGGTAGTGCCGGCCGCTGGCCGGCAACCTCACGTTGCGCAGGTCCATGAGGTTGCCGGCCAGCGGCCGGCACTACCAGCACTGGTCAGCGCGTCTTCTTGGCCTTGCCCTGCTGCACCGGGCCGAGGTTCTGCTCCAGCCAGCCGTTCGCTTTCGGCCAGCATCGTCATGATCGATTCGCGTGCGCGGTAGGCATGCGACTCGTTCCGGCAGCATCACCAGGCGAGCAGTGCGCCGCCCAGCCCCTTCACTGCGGCAAACATGCGTTCGCTCTGCATCGGGAAGGTGCCCGAGTTGTTGTCGTCCACGCCGTGGATTGAAGAGGATCGGATCCTTGATCCTGTCGGCGTAATTGAACGGCGCCATCTTCTGGTACACGTCCTGCGCCTGCCAGTAGTTGCGCTCTTCGGCCTGGAAACCAAACGGAGTGAGCGTGCGGTTGTAGGCGCCGCTGCAGCGCGATGCCGGCCTTGAACAGGCGGGTGGTGCGCGAGCAGGTTGGCGGTCATGAACGCACCGTAGGAGTCGGCCACCGATGGCGATGTGCTCGCGGTCGGTCACGCCACGCCGCACCACCTCGTCCCACTGCGGCCTGCGCATTGGCCACCAGCTGTTCGATGTAGGTGTCGTTGGGCTCCTTGTCGCCTTCGCCGATGATCGGCATCGACGGGCTGGCCAGCACCACATAGCCCTTGGCAAGGAACGCCTGCGGGCCCCAGTAGCTGATCGCGTTTGAAGCGGTACGGCGAATCGGTCACCTGGCTCGGCGGCCGCCGCGCTCTTGAACTCACCCGGGTAGGCCCACATCAGCAGCGGCCGCGGGCCATCGCGCTTGGGGTCGTAGCCCGGCGGCAGCAGCAGCAGGGTGCGCGTCAGGTCCACGCCCGTCCTTGCGCTTGTAGCGGATCTGCTCCTTCTGCACGCCCTTCAGCTGCGGCAGCGGATGGGCGAAATGGGTCAGCGCACGCGGTGCGGCGTTGGTGTCGGCCAGCGACTGCACGTAGAAGTTGGTCGGCTCGTCCGGGCTCTCGCGGCTGATCAGCAGCGAACTGGCCTGCGCATCCAGCAGCGTTACCGGCGCGGCGTAGGTCGGTGCCTGCGAATGGAACAGGCGGGTTGCCTTGCCCGCTGGCCACGTCAAAGCGATCAACGAACGGACGGTCGCCTTCCGGCGATGCACCGGCACCGGCCAGGTACAGGCTGCCGCCATCAGCGGTGGTCTGCAGCAGCGAGCGGCCGCGGTCATCACTGGCCATCAGCGGGCGGCCCGGATCGGCGTAGCGGTCCTTGCGCGTCGCGATCTCCCACAGCAGCCTGGCATCGGCGCTGGCGTTGTCCGTTGCGATCAGCCAGGTCTTGCTGCGGCGGGTCTTCCACCACGATTCGTTGAGCAGGGCCAGGTCGCCGGCGGCCCCAGCTGATGCCGGCATAGCGGCTGCCGAGCTGGGCCAGGGTCACCGGCGGGGTGTCGAACGGTGCTGCCTGCATGAACACCGCATCGCGCACCTTGGCTTCCCGGTTCGGGTCGCCACCATCCTGCGCTTCGGCCCAGACCAGGGTGGCATCGGCATCGCCGCGCCAGCTGATGTCACGCACGCCGGTCACTTCGGCATCATTGCCGGTCGGTAGGCCTTCCACCAGCGGCCCGTACGGCCACGGTATGCACCAGCTTGCCGGTGCTGCGGTCGAGCACTTCGATGCGGCGCGGGAAGCTGCTCAGCGGCACCACGTAGGAGTACGGACGCTGCACCGGCTGGCTGAGCACGAAGCCGGCCGTCGGGCGACACCGCAAAACCCATGAAGATGCCGGCCGTACCGATGGCACGGCTCTGCCCGTCCAGGCCCACTTCCATCGGTTGGGTGGTGGCGTAGTAATCGAACTGGCGCGCGTCGGCCTCGTTCTTCAGCAGGTCCTGGTAGGTGCGGATGGACACCACGCCCACCGCCCTGGCTGGTCTGCTGCACGGCCGGGCCGGTCAGGGATGCCATCTGCAGCCGGGGCGGCGCCCAAGGTTGGCCGGGCGGGTGAACACCACCAAGGCCACGGCTGTCCGGCAACCACTGGTAGCCACTGCCCAGAACGGTGTTCAGGCCCGGCGACCAGGCGACGGGCGCTGCCGCCAGCCACGTCCACCAGCCACAGCTCATTGGCCCCGGTAGCGGCAATCGACCTGGTTGAAGGCCAGCCACCTTCTGGTCCGGCGCGACCAGGTCAGGCTGGCGATCGACAGCGAGGCCGGCAACCCGCTGATTCTGCCGCTCCTTGCCGTCGGCCACATTCATCAGCCACAGCTTCTGGCCGAAGCTGAAGCGGCTGTCGGAAAAGGTTTTCGGATTGATGCGCAGGCCCGCGAGTTTCAGCTCCGGCTGCGCCACCACCTGGATCGACGGCAGCGACGAGGCATCTGCATCAGCGCGGCCAGCAGCCGAGGGCAGCTCGTAACCGGCCACGCCCTGTGCCTGCGCTGCGGCCGCCTGCGGTGCTTCAGCCCAGGCCTGCGGGACCACCGCCAGCAGGGCCATCGACAGGACCAGGCCAGTCAAGCGCCGGTTGCGGCGTGCGTGCGTGCTCATCATTGTTCCACCTGTTCGCTGCATGAAGCCCTCGACCTTAACAGGCCATGCACCTGCGCCCATCTGCCGATGGTTGGGTCATCGCCGTGTCACAGCGGAGGCGCGATATAATGGGCATCCTCCCCTGCCGAGGGGCGCTGCGACCGGATCCCTTGAGACCGGCCAGGCTCGGCCAGGTGGCTTTGCAACAACGGCGCCGGCCAGATGCGAGCATCCGCTCGCCCACAACCGGAGCTACTGCATGAATGCTGTTGCCAAGACCTTCTCCACCGAAGGCGACTACAAGATCCGCGACATCACCCTGGCCGACTGGGGCCGCAAGGAACTGGACATCGCCGAGCACGAGATGCCGGGCCTGATGTCCATCCGCCGCAAGTACCAGGCCGAGCTGCCGCTGAAGGGCGTGCGCGTGACCGGCTCGCTGCACATGACCATCCAGACCGCAGTGCTGATCGAGACCCTGAAGGACATCGGCGCCGACGTGCGCTGGGCTTCGTGCAACATCTTCTCGACCCAGGACCACGCCGCTGCGGCGATCGCCGCCACCGGCACCCCCGTGTTCGCCTGGAAGGGCGAGTCGCTGGAAGAGTACTGGGACTGCACCCTGGACGCGCTGACCTTCACCCTGCCCGACGGCACCCTGACCGGCCCGGAGCTGGTGGTCGACGACGGCGGTGACGTGACCCTGCTGATCCACAAGGGCTACGAGCTGGAAAACGGCAGCACCTGGGTCGACGAAAAGGCCGCTTCGCACGAAGAGCAGGTCATCAAGAACCTGCTCAAGCGCGTGGCCAAGGAGCGCCCGGGTTACTGGGGCCGCGTGGTCAAGGACTGGAAGGGCGTTTCGGAAGAAACCACCACCGGCGTGCACCGCCTGTACCAGCTGGCCCAGGCCGGCACCCTGCTGATCCCGGCGATCAACGTCAACGACTCGGTCACCAAGAGCAAGTTCGACAACCTGTACGGCTGCCGCGAGTCGCTGGCCGATGGCCTCAAGCGCGCGATGGACGTGATGCTGGCCGGCAAGGTCGCCGTGGTCTGCGGCTACGGTGACGTCGGCAAGGGCTGCGCCGCGTCGCTGCGTGCCTACGGCGCGCGCGTGGTGGTCACCGAGATCGATCCGATCTGCGCCCTGCAGGCGGCGATGGAAGGCTTCGAGGTCAACACCATCGAATCCACCCTGGGCCGTGCCGACCTGTACGTCACCACCACCGGCAACAAGGACATCATCCGCATCGAGCACCTGAGCGCGATGAAGGACCAGGCCATCGTCTGCAACATCGGCCACTTCGACAACGAGATCCAGGTCGATGCGCTGGTCGCCTTCCCGGGCGTGAAGCACGTCAACATCAAGCCGCAGGTGGACAAGTACATCTTCCCCAACGGCAATGCGATCTTCCTGCTGGCCGAAGGCCGCCTGGTCAACCTGGGCTGCGCCACCGGCCACCCGAGCTTCGTGATGTCCAACTCGTTCGCCAACCAGACCCTGGCCCAGATCGACCTGTGGGCCAACAAGGGCACCTACGAGAACAAGGTGTACCTGCTGCCGAAGAAGCTGGACGAAGAAGTGGCCCGCCTGCACCTGGAAAAGATCGGCGTGAAGCTGACCGCCCTGAGCCAGGAACAGGCCGACTACATCGGCGTGCCGGTGGAAGGTCCGTTCAAGCCGGATCATTACCGCTACTGATGCCTGCGGGTGTCGGCCAGCGGCCGGCACTACCAGTGCATGCAACACACGGACGGGCGCCTTCGGGCGCCCGTCCTGCTTTGGCGTGCGGTCGTGCACCACGCATCCACGCATGGCGTGGATCTACCGCATGTATCGCCCGACCCAGTAGATCCACGCCATGCGTGGATGCCGTCCATCGGTCCCACGGTGGATCCACGCCGCACGTGGATGCCGTCCATCGGTCCCATGGTAGATCCACGCCATGCGTGGATGCCGTCCATCGGTCCCATGGTAGATCCACGCCATGCATGGATGCCGTCCATCGGTCCCATGGTAGATCCACGCCATGCGTGGATGCCGTCCATCGGTCCCATGGTAGATCCACGCCATGCGTGGATGCTTTCCATTGGCCACCCGCAGTAGTCTCGGTCAAGGCAACGCCCGCGCGCGGCGCTACGATATGCCCATGACCCCGGCCATCAACCTGCTCAAGCGCGAGAAGATCGCCCATACCGTGCACAGCTACCTGCACGATGCCCATGCCGAATCCTACGGCGGCGAAGCCGTCGAAAAGCTGGGCCTGGACCCGGCACAGGTATTCAAGACCCTGCTGGCCAGCACCGAAACGCACGAACTGCTCGTTGCCATCGTGCCGGTGGCCGGCCAGCTTGATCTGAAAGCACTGGCCGAGGCGGCCGGCTGCAAGAAGTGCGAGATGGCCGCCGTCGATGCCGCGCAGCGCGCAACCGGCTATCTGGTCGGCGGCATCAGCCCGCTTGGACAGAAGAAGCGCCTGCGCAGCTTCCTCGACGCCAGCGCGCAGGCGCTGCCCACCCTGCACGTCAGCGCGGGACGGCGTGGCCTGGAGGTGGAACTGGCACCGGCCGACCTGCTGCGCCTGACCGGCGGCCACTACGCCGCAATCGGCAGGCCCCGTTGATGCGCTGGCCCTGGTCCACATCGCCGCCACCGCGGCTGGACGACCCGCAGGCCGACGTGCTGCTGCAGGACCTGCTGTCGCGCGATGCCAGTCGTATCCATGCCGCCAGCAGCCGCCTGGCACGGTTGTTCAGCGCTACAACGCTGGATGCGCTGGCGTCGCAGATCGAGCGGATCGAGCAGGCCTGCCAGGGCGTGCAGCTTGGCGGTGCGCTGGTCAGCAACGGTGTGCACCTGCAGGCCGCGCTGCGCCGCCTGCGCTACTGGCACGAGCGCAAAGGCTGCCTGTGCGCGCTGTATCCGGATTACCTGTTCTTCGACCCACGCCGGCTCATCGAGCAGGGGCATGTGCGGCTGCTGGAACTGGGCGTGGCCGAGGATGGCTGGGGCGACCGCCATCGGGTGGCCTGCACCTGCTGCGGCCAGCGCTGGGATGCCACCGACCGCGAGTACCACTACCCGTGGTGGGAGTGGACACCGCTGGCGGGGCGCTCGGCCGGTTAGTCGCTCGCAAACGTCGCTGTGGCAGGCACAAGGCTCATGCGCGGGGTGCCGGAGGTCCCTCCCTCCCGCTTCCACCGCCATCCCAGCGCGGCCTTCACCGCTGCTTCGTCGAGCAGCGGATGACCGCTGGAGCCCGCCACGATGACAGCTTCGGCGTGCCCCTGGTCGTTCAACAGCACGCTCATGCTCGCTTTGCCCTGCAGGTTGTCAGCGCGTGCAGCCGCCGGGTAGCTCGGCATGGACGGGCGGTCGAGACGCCAGCGAGCGGCATCCTGGACGACCAACGAGGTGCGTGCCGAGAGCGGGCAGCGCGATGGCATCTGCAGTTCGAATCCCGGTGTTCCCTGCGTCGGCTGGGCGTGTGCCGGCTTGCCACATGCGATGAGGGAGATCGCCTCCAGCATGCGTTGCTGGCGTTGCAACGCTGCTGCATCGCGCCCGGTGGCGCGGAACGTGCAGCGCCCTCCGGCGTTGGACGCCTGCAACTGGTCGACACTTGCATCACGGAGCGCCGCCGGCTCGGAAAAGCTTCCGCAGGAAGCGTCGGCGTCGTATACCGCCGAGCAACCACCAGCGGCAAGCACGGCCATCAACACAACGCCCCGTGGATTCATGCGTCCCATCATCACTCTACACCTCCTGCCTCAATCTGCCGCCATCGTAGCGTGTGGTTGCGTGGCCGTTTCACAACGTCTCATCACGGCCGCCAGTTGGCGTTGCTCTCCCAGAACGCCACCGCGCGCTGATAGGCTTGGCGGTCCAGCGGCACGCCCGAGCCACCCTCGTCTACGCCCAGCGCATTGCGCATCATGGTGATCGGCGCCATTGGCACTTCTTCCGGCTCGGCGGTATAGATGCAGCCGACGATGCCCCAATCCGCATCGATGGGTGAACCTTCCTTGGCCAGCTGCTCGGCGCTGTACAGGATCACCACCAGGTAATTGGCCCGTGGCGATTCCACGCCCTCGAACCAGCGCACCAGCACCGGCAGTTCCTCACGGTTGCGCGCCTCGTAGCCACTGCGCAGCAGGTGCCGGTTGGCGTCGGTGATCGGCACCGTCAGGCAGCGCGTACTGGTCCAGTTTTCATAGACGAACAGCTTGCAGAACGGTGCATAGCCATCGAGCACCTTCAGCGGCGGGTGCGCGTTGAGATGCGCCTGGAACTGCTCGGCGCTGCAGTCCTGGATGGTGTTGGCGCGCGGTACGCGCGGGAACAGCCGGGGGCGGGCGAAATCGGTGAGGACGATGGACATGGCGCGGTGTGATCGAAGAATCCGCTGCACAGGGTAACCGCCACCGGCGGTGCAAGGGGAGCAGGCCGAGAGTCACTGGCATCCGAACCGGACTTGCCCCACCCTGCCCTCGACCTACCGTAGGGATTGCAGGCTCATGGATGCAGCACGCGCGTTGTTCCTTTCCCGTCGATCACACCAACGGCCTCTGCTGAAGGCAGTAGCGGCTGTGCTTCTCGCTCCGGCCCTGCTGTTCGCTGCCGCCCTGATCTGGCCGTTGCCAGCGCCGCCGCAACCCGATGTCGGCAACAGCCGGGTGATCATCAATGCGCGGGTGGTGGACGTGCAGAACGGCGTCGCCAGCGCGCCCACCACTGTGACGGTGCGCAACGGCACCATCATCGCCATCGGCAATGGCCCCCACGACGCCACCTTGCACGTATTCGACGCCGGTGGCCGCTGGCTGCTGCCCGGCTTCTGGGACATGCACACCCACGCACTGCAGTTGTCGCCGCAACTGCAGTTCCCGTTGATGCTGGCCAACGGCATCACCGGCACCCGCGACATGATGGACTGCCCGCAGCCGACCGATCCGCTGATCGCCTGCGTCGCTGACAAGCGTCGCTGGAGCGCACAGGCCATCGCTGGCACGTTGACCGCGCCGCGATTCGTACAGGTGGCAAGCTTCTACTTCGAAGACCCTGCGCTGGCACCACAGGACGCCGTCCGTCGCGCGCGTGAGTACGCCGAGCGCGGCGTGGATGCACTTAAGGTCTACAACCGGCTGCGCCCGGATACCACCTACCAACGGCTGGCTGCCGAGGCGCGGCAACTGCATCGTCCGCTGGTGGGCCACCTGCCCAGGGCGGTGGCGCTGGAAGAGGCACTGCAGGCGGGACAGCACAGCTTTGAACACGCACATCTGTTCGTTCGCCACTGCGCCGGATCCGCAGCGGCATGGCGCAGCGGGGCGCTGGATGGAGAAGACCCGGCAGCCCTGGCCGAGCGCATGGTGGACAGCTACGAGCCTGCAACGTGCAGCGCCGCCTTCGCACTGATGCAGGCCAGTGGCAGCGCGTTCGTGCCCCACCCATGTCACCCGCGAGGAGGACGCCCGCGCGCGCGATCCGGGCTTCATCGACGACCGCGGCTGGCGCACCTCGATCCGCTTTCGCGCTGGGCCTGGCGCGACGACCTGCAGGCCACCGTCACCCGCTACCCAGGCCAACGTGGAGAGCGCGCGCTGCAGGCCTATTTCAATCATGGCCTGGCACTGACCGGCGCTGCGCACCGCGCTGGCGTTCCGGTGCTGGTGGGCACCGACACCGGGCTTGGCGGCTTCCGCTATCACGATGAACTGCAACTGCTGCACCAGGCCGGACTCAGCCAGGCCGACGTGCTGCGCGCAGCCACGTTGCACGCCGCACAGCACCTTCACCTGCAGGCCCGGCATGGCAGTGTCGAGGTCGGCAAAGCGGCCGACCTGGTGCTGCTGGACGGCAATCCTCTGCTGGACATCGGCAACAGCCAGCGCGTGCATGCAGTGCTGCTGGCTGGCCACCTGTACGATCGTGCCCGGCTGGATGCACTGCTGGCCTATTCCCGCTCGCAGGCACGCTCACCTGCGGTCATGGCGCGGCTGCTGTGGGGTTTCGTGACCAGCCCGGTCAGCGCAGAACTGTAGGATCGGCTAAAGCGCCATCCGCTCGCGAAGCTCCCGTGCCTGCCGCCGCGATACCTCCACTTCACTGCCATCATCCAGTGCCAGATCGTAGCCATCGCCAATGCTCGGCGTGACCGCACGGATGCGCCGCAGGTTGACCAGCGTGTTGCGGTTGGCACGAAAGAAAAGGTCCGATGGCAAGCGTGCCTCCAACGCGCTCAGGCTGCGGGCCAGCAATGCGTTCTGGTCTCGGAACCACAGCCGCGTGTAGTTGCCGTCCACAACCAATCGACGGATCTCGGCAATGGACACGAACCAGCAGCGCTCGCCTTCGCGCACGAACACCTGGTCCTGCGCACCCAGCGTGCCGTGCATCATGGGAGGCTCGGTATCCAACGCCGCATGATGGCGTGCACGCTGCAGCGCTTCCAGCAGTCGCGGCGCTTCCACCGGTTTCACCAGGTAATCCAGTGCATTGGCCCGGAACGCGCGTACTGCATAGGTGTCGTAGGCAGTGACGAACACCACCGAGGGCACCCTTTCCAACCCGTCCAGTACATCGAAGCCGGTACCGGACGGCATCTGCACATCCAGCAACACCAGGTCCGGCGCCAGCGTGGCGATCGCCTCGCGCGCAGCAGGCACATCGTCGGCCTCGCCCACGCACTGCACCCACGGCAGCGCCGACAACAGCGTCCGCAGTTCCTGTCGCGCCAGCCGTGCATCATCGACAATCAACACACGCAGCACGGCCGTCATTGCGGAATCTCCAGCAGAGCCTGCATGCGGTCGCCGACCGGCTGCAGGACGAAACGGCCGCGCGTGCCAAGCTGCGCGCGCAGGTAGGCCAGTCCCACACCATGCCCGTGCGCAGGCTCACCGCCAGTGCAGAGCGGGTTGTCCACCTGGAGGCGCAGCAGATCATCTTCCAGCGACGCGCGGATATGTACCTCGCCGCCGCCGCGCGGCTGGCAATGCCATGTTTTATTGCGTTCTCCACCAACAGCTGCAATGCCATCGCAGGCAGTTGTGCCTGCACAGCCTCTGCGGCTATCTCCCGCCGCACCTGCAGACGCTGTTCGAAGTGGATCGCCTCGATGGCCAGATAGTCGTCGACCACTTCCAGTTCCTCGGCCAGGGTCACCTGCTCGCTGCGATTGTGGGCCAACGCGTGGCGCAGCGTACGCGACAGGCGGGTGACCATGTCGCGGGCACGCTCGGGGTCTTCCAGAATCAGCGCTCGCAGGTTGTTCAATGCGTTGAACATGAAATGCGGATTCAGCCGCGCACGCAACGCATCGCGTTCCAGGGCGCTGCGCTCCGCCTCCACCCGCAATCGCGCCAGCTCGCTGTGGCGCGCGCGGCGCAAGCCATGCAGGCCCGCCCACAGGCCCGTCCACATCAAAAGGAACAGGGCGGTGTTCATCCAGTACAGCACGACCGACGACAACTGGTAGTCGGCATGCCCACCGGGCAACTGCACCCAGCCCAGGGCCAGCGCCGGCAACAGCAATGCCGCCGTCAGCCCCTGTGCAATGCTGGCGCCGACCACCACGCCAGTTGCCAGTTTCAACACCAGGCTGCCCAGACTGCCATCCCACCAGCGCTGCCGCAGTGCGACCGAACGCAGCGCGCCGCTGCACAACCACAGGGAAACGGCAATGCTGAGGGAGATCAACACCACGCCGCTGAACAGCGTACCGCCGCCGATACGCACCCCCAGCCACAGGCTGTACGTCGCATAGCCTGCCCCACGCCAGCGCGTTGAGGATCCAGAAGCGGCGGGATGGCGTGGTGGCGTCCATGAGCAGCCTTGGCGGTGGAGGAAAGGGCATACGGCGGTCAGGGATGTGCGGCGAGGAAGCGGCGCACGTGCGCCTGCAGCCAACGCGGATCATCCCACATCAGGAAGTGGTAACCCTGTGCGCTCATCTCGATCTGCACACCCGGCAGCTTCGCGTACTGCGCCTGGAACTGCGCACGGGTACTGGCTTGCGTACTCCCCATCGACTGGTAAGCGGCCCAGCTGCCCAGCACCAGGACCGGCGTGTGGATGCCGGCGATGTCATCACGCAGATCGCGCACCAGCATGGAGTACATCGCATCGGTCATGCTCGTGCGATCACTGTCGCGCCCCCAACGCTGCAGCTCCGGCAGATGCTGGGTGCTGCGGGTCAGGGCTTTGGCGGTCGCATCGTTGCGTGCATTGAAGCTGGCCTCATCGGCCGCCAGCAGCCCTTCACGCAGCTGCCCGGCCATCATCCCCACGTTCTGCGCGGTGGCCTGCGGGTTCATCACCGCCGCATAGAACGGCAGCGAATCAACGATCACCAGCGGGGCCGATGCTATCGGGTGCCTTCAGTGCCAGTTGCATCGCCAGCACACCCCCCAGGCTGTGACCGATCACGGCGACCTTCGACAGGTGCCGCGCCTGCAGATAGCCCAGCAGTTCGTCGCGCATCGCCGGCAGGAAATCGGCCGGCCGCGGATCGGCAGGCGCCGCACCAGCAAAACCCGGCAGTTGCACCAGATGGCACTGCACGTCCTTCAGGGTCAGGCAGGTCTCACGCCAGACCTCCGCACTGCTGTTGAGCCCGGGAATCATCAGCAAGGGACGGCCCTTGCCGAGCACCTCGACCTGCACTGCGCCTGCAACGGCGGCTTTATCGACGGCTGTGGCATGGGCCGGGCCTGAGCCAAGCACGGCCATCGCCATGCCGATCATCGCCAGCCCGGCCAAGTCCTTCATCGCGTACCAGAGTGCCTGGAAGATCTTCATCGTCTGCTCCTTCATCGCGTGGGTGTGCCGGGATTGGGACCAGCCTGGCTTCGCTCCCGTTGCCCCGGTTGCGATTACGGAGCAACGGCCCGTCAGCGGGTGCGAACGGTCGCCTGCACGGGACGGCCTGACCCCGCACATCCATCACACATCCATCTCGATGAAGAGATATACTGCTTCGCACCCGATGCCGCCGCCCGTGCCATGACCGCCATCAGCTTCGAGTTCTATCCGCCCAAGACCGACGAACAGCGCACCCAGCTGGACCGTGCCGCGGCCAGGCTGAAGGCCTATGCCCCCGAGTACGTGTCCTGTACCTTCGGCGCCGGCGGCTCGACCCTCAGCTATACGTCCGAGACCGTGCGCCATCTCAACCAGCACCATCGCTTCGAGGCCGCGCCTCATCTGTCCTGCGTCGGTGGCACCCGCCAGGAGATCCGCGAACTGCTCAAGCTGTACCGCGCCATCGGCTGCCGGCGCCTGGTCGCACTGCGCGGCGACCTGCCCTCGGGCATGGGCTTCCCCGGCGACATGCGCTACGCCTCCGAACTGATCGCCTTCATCCGCGCCGAGCATGGCGATGCCTTCCGCATCGAAGTGGGCGCGTATCCGGAAACGCACCCACAGGCGCAGGACGCCCTGCTCGACCTGAAGCACTTCAAGGCCAAGATCGACGCCGGGTGCCGATGCCGCCATCACCCAGTACTTCTTCAATCCCGACGCCTACTTCCACTTCGTCGACGAAGTGCAGCGGCTCGGCGTGCAGGTGCCGATCATCCCGGGCATCATGCCGATCTCCAACTTCAGCCAGCTGCGCCGTTTCTCCGAACAGTGCGGTGCGGAAATCCCGCGCTGGATCAGCCGCAAGATGCAGGCCTACGGTGACGACGCCGAATCGGTTGCGCGCCTTCGGCGCTGAAGTGGTGGCCAAGCTGTGCCAGCGCCTGATCGAAGGCGGCGCACCGGGCCTGCACTTCTACACCTTGAACCTGGCCAAGCCGACGGTCTCGGTACTGAAGCTGCTGCAAGGCTGAAAAGTACGCTGCTTTATCGCAATCGGCGCTACGCTGCATCGATGAAGCTCGTCCTGTCCCTGTTGCTGGTCCTGCTGCTGCCCGGTGTCTGCGCCGGTGTGCAGGCGCAGTCACGCGCTTGAACCGCTGCACCGATCCGCAGGGGCAAAGTGTCTATACCGACCGCCCCTGCGACAGCCTGGGCGCACAGTCCCGGCGGCCACCGCCGGCGCCTTCCGGCAATACCCTGCAACGCGACAGCCTCGGCAGCAGCTGCCCACGTCGGCTGAGCGAACTGGTGCAGGCGCTGCACACGGCGGTCAGCATCGGTGACGTGAACCGGCTCTCTTCGCTGTACCTGTGGGGCGCGGTGTCCGATGCCGGCGCACAGCGGATTCTTGGCCAGCTGGAATCGGTGGTGCGGCGGCCGCTGGTGGACGTGGTGCCGGTGTATCCGCAGCAGGATCTGGATGAGGGCCAGGGCATCGCCTCACAGGATTCGGAAACGATGCCGGTGCCGGCTGCACGGCGCCATCCGATCGGATTGCGGTTGGAGCAGACCCTGCCGGGCAGCGCCACGCGCGCGGCGACGGTGCTTGGCCTGCGGCGGCAATACGGGTGTTTCTGGATTACGTTGTGAGCGGGTGCTGCTGAACCGCCATCCACGCATGGCGTGGATCTACTGTTCCCTGCGTGGCGTGGGTCTGCTCATCCGCGCATGGCGTGGATCTACTTGTCGCTGCGTGGACGTGGGTCTGCTCATCCACGCATGGCGTGGATCTACTTGCTTGCGACCCTGTGTATCGCGCTACACCGGCCACAGGCCGCGGATGGCGGCGATACCCTGCCCGCCATGCCGGCGTGCCTCGGCCACATGCTGCGGTGTCATGCCGCCCAGCGCATAGATCGGCAGCGAGACCTGCGCGCGCAGCGCGGCGAAGGCCTCCCACCCCAACGGCACTGCATCGGGATGGCTCGCAGTGGCCTGCACCGGCCCCAGCACGGCGAAAGTCGCAGCCCAACCGCTGTGCGGCCAGCAGCTGCTCAAGCCCGTGGCAGGAGGGCGGCCACCAGTTGCCCCGGCGGCAGCGGCCGTTCCTGCAGCGACTGCAGCTGCTCGCTGCCCAGGTGCACGCCAACGCCGAGGGTGCGCGCCAGTTCGACATCGCGGTTGAGCAGCCACTGCACACCGCGCTGGTGCGCGCGCACGGCCTGCTCGATCACGCCCTGACGCTGCGGATGCTCGGCGGGCAGGCGCAGCTGGATGCGTTGCTGCCCCGAAGCCACGGCCTGCTGCAGCTGCCCGTGCCAACGTTGCAGGCCGCCCTCATCGATGTCCGGCGCAGGGGTGATCAGGTAACAGTCCGGCTGGCGCAGTGCGGCCACCACCGGCAGGTCAGCCGGCGGCATTGAATAACGGGCCAGCTTGTCCGGCGTCACCCAGGTGATGGCCTGGCCCTCGCGTCCGCGCGGGGCACCCTTCCAGCTGCGCACGTGACGCACTTCCAGGGTCAGGTCCTTGTCCGGGTATCGCTGCGGTACGTCCATGATCCACTCGCCCACCTCGGCCTCGATGCCCAGTTCCTCGTGCAGCTCGCGCACCAGCGCCTGTTCGGAGGTCTCACCGGGCTCGCGCTTGCCGCCCGGGAATTCCCAGAGGCCGGCCATGTCGCGGCTCTCGGTACGGCGGTTGAGCAGGATGCGGCCGCGGGCGTCGGTGATGACGGCGGCTACGACGTGGATCGATCGTTTCGGGGAAGGCATGGCCGAAGCATGCCGAAAAGCGGGGCACCGGCGCAATCGCCGGGCGCTTCAGGGCCCAGAACAGGAAAGCCCCGCTTTCGCGGGGCTCTCCGGGGGTCAGCTCAGCTGGCCGTGGCAGTGCTTGTACTTCTTGCCGCTGCCGCACGGGCACGGATCGTTGCGACCGATCTTGGGCTCGTCACGCTGCAGCTGCGCCACGCCCTGCTGGGCGGCCTCCACCTGCGAAGCCTCTTCGTCGGCACCGTAGCCGCCAGCATCCTGGTGCTGGAACTGCGACTGGCTCAGGCGGGCTTCCACCTGCTGGCGCTCGGCCGCTTCCAGTGCCTGCACTTCCTCGTCGCTGCGGATACGCACGCGGGCCAGCAGGGTCACCACTTCGCGCTTGACGTTCTCCAGCATGTCCGAGAACAGCTCGAAGGCTTCCTTCTTGTATTCCTGCTTCGGCTGCTTCTGCGCATAACCACGCAGGTAGATGCCCTGGCGCAGGTAATCCATGCGCGCCAGGTGCTCCTTCCAGCTCTGGTCGAGCACGGTCAGCATCACGTGCTTCTCCAGCGCGCGCATGGTCTCTTCGCCCACACCCGCTTCCTTCTCGGCGAAGTGCTGGTTGATGCGCTCCTGCACCTTGGCGGTGATGCCTTCGGCGTCCAGTTCCTCGTGCGACTTGACCAGATCGGTCAGCGACATGTCCACGCCGAAGTCCGCCTGCAGGGTGGCTTCCAGGCCACGCAGATCCCACTGCTCGTCCACCGAGTTCGGCGCACGAAGCGGGCGACCACGTCGAAGATCACGTCGTCGCGGATGCCATCCACGTTGTCCTTCACCGACTCGGCGTCAAGCAGTTCGTCGCGCTGGGCGTAGATCACCTTGCGCTGGTCGTTGTTGACGTCGTCGAAGTCCAGCAGGTTCTTGCGGATGTCGAAGTTGTGGGCCTCGACCTTGCGCTGCGCCTTTTCAATCTGGCGGCTGACCAGACGGTCTTCGATGACGTCATCTTCCTTCATGCCCATCATGCGCATGGCCTTCTGCACCCAGTCGGAGGCGAAGATGCGCATCAGGTTGTCTTCCAGCGACAGGTAGAAACGGGACGAGCCCGGGTCACCCTGGCGGCCCGAACGGCCACGCAGCTGGTTGTCGATACGACGCGATTCGTGGCGCTCGGTGCCGACGATGTGCAGGCCGCCGGCCGCCTTGACCGCGTCATGGCGCTTCTGCCACTCGGCCTTGATCGCGGCCTTCTGCTCGTCGGTCGCGCCTTCCCCCAGCTCGTGGATTTCCGCTTCCAGCGAACCACCACAGCACGATATCGGTACCACGACCGGCCATGTTGGTGGCGATGGTCACGGCGGCCGGACGACCGGCGTTGGCGACGATGGTCGCTTCGCGGTCGTGCTGCTTGGCGTTGAGCACTTCGTGCTTCACACCCGCCTTGCGCAGGTGCTCGGACAGCATTTCCGAGGTTTCGATCGAGGTGGTACCCACCAGTACCGGCTGGCCGCGCTTGGCGCACTCTTCGATGTCGGCCAGCACCGCGTTGAACTTGCCCTTGCGGTTGAGGAACACCTGGTCCGGGCTGTCCTTGCGGATGGTCGGGCGGTTGGTCGGGATCACCACCACTTCCAGGCCATAGATGCTCTGGAATTCGAACGCTTCGGTGTCGGCCGTACCGGTCATGCCGGACAGCTTCTTGTACATGCGGAACAGGTTCTGGAAGGTGATGCTGGCCAGCGTCTGGTTCTCGCGCTGGACCGGCACGCCTTCCTTCGCTTCCACCGCCTGGTGCAGGCCATCGGACCAGCGGCGGGCCGGCCAGGGTACGGCCGGTGAATTCGTCGACGATGACCACTTCGCCATCGCGCACGATGTAGTCCACATCGCGCTGGTAGATGGCGTGCGCGCGCAGGGCGGCGTTGAGGTGGTGGACCACGGTCAGGTTCTGCGCCGCGTACAGGCCTTCGGTCTCGGCATCGAGGATGCCCGCTTCCACCAGCAGCTGTTCGGCGTGCTCCATGCCCGCTTCGGACAGGTTGCACCTGCTTGCCCTTCTCATCGACCCAGAAGTCGCCTTCGCCGTCTTCCGCTTCCTGCTTGACCAGGTTCGGCACGATGCGGTTGACGCGGATGTACAGCTCCGGGGAATCGTCGGCCGGGCCGGAGATGATCAGCGGGGTACGCGCTTCGTCGATCAGGATGGAGTCGACTTCGTCGACGATGGCGTAGTGCAGGCCGCGCTGTAGCGGTCAGCCTTGGACAGCGCCATGTTGTCGCGCAGGTAGTCGAAACCGAATTCGTTGTTGGTGCCGTAGGTGATGTCCGAACCATACGCTTCGCGCTTGTCGCTGTGCGGCATGCCCGGGTAGACCACGCCTACGCTCAGGCCCAGCCAGTTGTACAGCTTGCCCATCTGCGCGGCATCGCGGCGGGCCAGGTAGTCGTTCAACGGTGACCACGTGCACGCCCTTGCCTTCCAGCGCGTTGAGGTACACCGGCAGGGTCGCCACCAGGGTCTTGCCTTCACCGGTGCGCATTTCTGCGATCTTGCCCAGGTGAAGCACCATGCCGCCGATCAGCTGCACGTCGTAGTGGCGCATGCCCAGCACGCGGCGACCGGCCTCGCGGCAGACCGCGAACGCTTCCGGCAACACCTTGTCCAGGGGTTCACCACCGGCGATGCGCTGCTTGAATTCCGGCGTCTTGGCCTGCAGCTGCTCGTCGGAAAGCTTCTCGATCTCCGGCTCCAGCGCATTGATCTTGGCGACGATGCGGTTGAGCTGGCGCAGCTGTCGTTCATTACGACTGCCAAATACGCGGGTAAGCAGGCTGTTGATCATTGAGGGAACCGGGTTGGATGGAAATGCCGCACGGCTCCGGGAAGGATCCGTCCGCCGCAAACGAATCAGGGCGCCCTGGCGCCCTGTCGATGGCAACACCCATTGTAGCTTGGGATGGACCGCTGGGGTTTCAACCCTGTGGCGGCATTGGCATCCGAACATTCCGGTAGTGCCGGCCGCTGGCCGGGTACGCGTCAGCGCATGCGCGCTGGCGCTCCCACGCTTCGCTGCGCGAACCGCGGGCCCCGCTTACCTGGTCTCCACACCCCCGCGCCTACGGCGCTGCCCCCGTACTCCGGGGGCGGTAGTGCCGGCCGCCGGCCGGCACCCCAAAGCGGAATCAACCGCGGGTGATGCGCCCGACCGGGGTATTGCCGCCATCGCCGAGGAACTTGCGCGGGTTGACCACGTTGCCGTTCTCCCACACCTCGAAGTGCACATGGGCACCGGTCGAACGACCGGTGGAACCGGCCTTGGCCACTTCCTGGCCGGCACGGACGAGGTCGCCGACCTTCACCACCAGGCGCGAATTGTGCGCGTAGCGGGTGACGTAACCATTGCCGTGGTCGACATCGACCACGTTGCCGTAGCCGCCCTTGACGCCGGAGAAGCTGACCACGCCGTCGGCCACGGCCATCACCGGGTCACCCACGCGGGCGTGGAAGTCCATGCCCTTGTGGGTGGCGGCACCGCGACCGAACGGGTCGGCACGGGTACCGAAGCCGGAGGTGACGTAGCTGTTGCGGATCGGCATGCGCGAGGGCACGGCGTTCTGCTGCAGCTGGTGGTCGAACATCAGCGATTCCATCACCGACAACTGGCGGCCTGAAGCAGCGAAGCGCTGCTCCAGCACCTGTAAGTCGGCGTTGACGTCCTTGACCGGGATGTCGGCGGTTGGGCCGCCGGCATCGCCGTCACCGAGGCCGGGGGTCTCGTTGAAGTCGAATTCGCCATCTTCCAGCTTGCCCATCTGGGTCAGTCGCTCGCCCAGTGCGTTCAGGCGGGTGGCCTGTGCCTGCAGCTCGCCGAGGCGGGCAGCCAGCGCGTTGACCTGGGTCTGCGCATCGCGCTGGACCTTGGCCAGTTCGGCCTCCTGGCGGTCGACCTTGGCCTGCAGGCGCGAGTCATTGAGCGCGCTGACGCCAATTCCACCGGCAAGGCCGATAATGCAACCTGCGCCGAGCACGCTGCCCAGCAGGGCTCGGGGGCGGTCCTCGAAGTAGAACCGCAAACGCGTGAGCGCCGATTTTGGCCTGTCCTTCACGCGTTTTGATTACGATCTTTTTGAATGCCATCAGTGAGTTTTCATGTCTGAGCCGAAATCCAGCGTTCGTCCCGCTTCCCGACCGAAACCGGCCCTGGATGCAGTGATGGCGGACAAAAGCGGGAACCCGCTGCGGCGTGCCCTATGGCTCGACGCGCTGGACCGTCAGTTGCGCCCCCAGTTGCCGCCACCTCTGCGCAGCCGTTGCCGGCTGGCCAATGTGGACGGGGAACACCTCGTTTTTCTCGTCGAGTCCCCGGTCTGGCATGCCAAGTTGCGGCTTGCCGAAGCCCAGTTGCTCGACGCGGCCCGGTCCATCGGGCTGAAGGCCACCAAGGTGACCGTCAAGACTGCGTCTCCCACTCCCACGCGCTCCCCAGCGCTCGACAACCGGAATGGACCCCACGCAGTTTCAGCCGCCACGCACAAAGGGCTACGCGACGCCTTGGCAGCTCTGCAGGACCTTCCTTCGAAACCGAAGCGGGAAACCTGAAAGCAGCGGAGCGTCCCTGCTCCACTCCCCGTCGCGCGTGTCACCGCTGCGTGAAACATTTCGGGGGCCGGGTCGCATCCTAGCTGGCCTCGGTGGGGCAGTCGTTAGATTGTTGTTAAAACAACGTTAAATTCAGGCTTCGGACCCAACAGGTTCACAAAACCGTGACCTCGGCCCTACCGTCGCGTCACCGGTTGCGCCAGGGCGGCACGCGACGCCGGAAATGCAGACGCCGCCTTGGAAGGCGGCGTTTTTTCATTCAAATTCAATAACTTGTGAAATCAGGCATAGGCCGGTTGTGGCGTACACCACCGGATCCGGCACCGTCGGCGAGTCGTAAGTCACCCATTCCCAGGCGGTGGCATCGGCCATCAGCGCCCGCACCAGCTTGTTGTTGAGCGCGTGGCCGGACTTGAAGCCCTCGTAGGCACCCAGCACCTGGCCGCCGGCCAGATAGAGGTCGCCGATCGCGTCAAGAATCTTGTGCCGCACGAATTCGTCGGCGTAGCGCAGGCCGTCCTCGTTGAGCACGCGGAACTCGTCGAGCACGATGGCGTTGTCCATCGAACCGCCCAGGCCCAGATTGCGCTCGCGCATGTATTCCAGATCGCGCATGAAGCCGAAGGTGCGCGCGCGGGAGATTTCCTTGGTGTAGGCCATCGTCGAGAACTCGATTTCCTGGCGCGACTGCTTGGCCGGGATCATCGGGTGGTCGAACTGGATGGTGAAGCCCAGCTTGTACCCCTCATACGGGGTAAAGCGGGCCATCTTGTCGCCCTCGGTCACTTCCACGGTCTTCAGCACGCGGATGAAGCGCTTGGGCGCATCCTGTTCGACGATGCCTGCCGACTGCAGCAGGAACACGAACGGGCCGGACGAACCGTCCATGATCGGCAGCTCGGCCGAGGACAGTTCGACGATGATGTTGTCCACACCCAGGCCGGCCAGGGCCGACATCAGGTGCTCGACGGTCTGGATCTTGGCGTCATTGCAGGTCAGGCCGGTGCACAGGGTCACTTCGGTGACCAGTTCGGCCTTCGCAGGCACTTCCACTACCGGATCCAGGTCCACGCGCCGGAACACGATGCCATGGTTGACCGGCGCCGGACGCAGGGTCATGTAGACCTTGTCGCCGCTGTGCAGGCCTACACCGGTGGCGCGGATCGTGTTCTTGAGGGTGCGTTGCTGGATCATGGGGGACGACCGGAAGTGACACAGTAGATTAACACGCAGGGTCCCCCTACCCCGGCTGAAACGCCGGTGGGACGCGCGTGAAGCAGGGCGGCCGGGCCCATCCTGGCCCGGCGCCCGCGTTTTCAGGACATGGTGACGCAACCCGGGGGGGACAAGCCCCGGGCAGCGTCGATCAGTCCGCCTGGCGGCGCAGGAACGCCGGGATGTCCAGGTAATCGTTCGGCAGTTCCGCCGCGGCCGGGGCCGAGGAGGCCGGAGCCGACGGGGAGGAAGCTGCCACGCTGTCGCTGCTGGCACGACGCAGGCCCAGGCCCATGCCGCCGACGGCCTTGGACACGGCGTCGCCGCCGTTGTCGAACTCGCCGAACTCCGGCTGGCCGGTGGTGGCGTTGCGGACCAGCTTGATCGGTGCACGCTCGCCCGGACGCTGGGTCCTTGCTGGCCGAGACGCGGTTCAGGCCCGTGGCGACCACGGTCACGCGCACTTCGTCCTGCATGTCCGGATCGAGCACGGTACCCACCACCACGGTCGCGTCTTCCGAAGCGAAGCCATCGATGGTGCGGCCGATCTCGTCGAACTCGGCCATGGTGAAGTCGGCACCGGCGGTGATGTTGACCAGGATGCCGTTGGCGCCTGCCAGGTTCACATCGTCCAGCAGCGGGTTCTGGATGGCCGACTCGGCCGCGGCCTGCGCGCGGTCATCGCCGCGGGCGGTACCGGTACCCATCATCGCCAGGCCCATTTCGGACATGACGGTGCGCACGTCGGCGAAGTCGACGTTGATCAGGCCCGGACGCACGATCAGGTCGGCGATGCCCTGCACGGCGCCCTGCAGCACGTCGTTGGCGGCACGGAAGGCCTGGATCATGGTCGCGTTGCGACCCAGCACGGTGATCAGCTTCTCGTTGGGGATGGTGATCAGCGAGTCGCAGTGCTGGCTCAGTTCTTCGATGCCCTTCAGCGCGACCTGCATGCGGCGGCGGCCTTCGAACGGGAACGGCTTGGTGACCACGGCCACGGTCAGGATGCCCATTTCCTTGGCCAGCTGTGCCACCACCGGCGCAGCGCCGGTACCGGTGCCACCGCCCATGCCAGCGGTGATGAACACCATGTCCGCACCCTGCAGCGCGTCCATGATGCGCTCACGGTCTTCCAGCGCAGCCTGGCGGCCGACTTCGGGGTTCGCGCCTGCGCCCAGGCCCTTGGTGACATTGGTACCCAGCTGCAGCTGCAGCTTGGCACCACAATTCTTGATGGCCTGCGAGTCGGTGTTGGCGGTGATGAATTCCACGCCATCCACTGCCGAGTTGACCATGTGCGCCACGGCATTGCCGCCGCCGCCGCCCACGCCAACCACCTTGATCACCGCATTGGGTGCCATCTTTTCGATCAGTTCAAAATGCGCCATGTCCGTGTCCTCGTTGTATCCGCTTGTCGGTGGCATGGACGGTCGGGCCTCCTGCCTTCGCGTGTCATGTTGCCGTTGCGGCTGTGTGGGTTGTGTGTTGCGTTGTTGCGTCGTGATGCGGGTACTGCGGGTGTTGCGACCGGGCTGCGCCCGGGTGTTACAGGTGCCGCGTCAGAATTCGCCGCGGAACCAGGTCTTGAGCTTCTTGAACATGCTTCCGGCGCGGCCGGTCGGCAGCGACGGCCGGCGCGGATGCTCGATCTGGCTGCCCATCAGCAGCAGGCCCACGCCGGTGGCATGCACCGGGTTGCCCACCACTTCGCCCAGCCCGGTAACGTGCTGCGGGATGCCCACGCGTACCGGCATCTGCAGCATTTCCTCGGCCAGTTCGACCACGCCTTCCATCTTCGAGGCACCACCGGTCAGCACCATGCCGGCGCGCACCAGTTCCTCGAAGCCGGAGCGGCGCAGTTCGGCCTGCACCATTTCGAAGATCTCTTCGTAGCGGCCCTGCACGGCCTGCGCCAGCGCGTGGCGCGGCATGCGGCGCGGCGGACGATCACCGACCGACGGCACCTGGATGCTTTCCTCGGCAGTGGCCAGCTGGGCCAGGGCGCATGCATAGCGCACCTTGATCTGCTCGGCTTCCGGGGTCGGCGTGCGCAGCATGTGCGCGATGTCGTTGGTCACGTGGTCGCCGGCGATCGGCAGCGAGGGCGGTGTGGCAGATCGCGCCCTGCACGAACACTGCGATGTCGGTGGTGCCGGCGCCCATGTCGACCAGCACCACGCCAAGCTCGCGCTCGTCGGCGGTCAGCACCGCCACGCTGGACGCCAGCGAGGACAGCACCAGGTCGTCCACCTGCAGGCCGCAGCGCTGCACGCACTTGCTGATGTTGGCCGCGGCCGACTGCGCGCACACCACCAGGTGCGCATGCACCTCCAGGCGCACGCCGGTCATGCCGACGGGGTTACGGATGCCTTCCTGCGAATCATCCAGCACATACTCGCGCGGGATCGCATGCAGGATCTTCTGGTCGGCCGGGATCGCCACTGCCTTGGCCGCATCGAGCACGCGATCGAGGTCGCCCCAGGTCACTTCACCGTCGCGGATCGGCACGATGCCGGGCGAGTTCTTGCACTGCACGTGGTTGCCGGAAATGGAGGCATACACCGAGCGGATCTCGCAGCCGGCCATCAGCTCGGCCTCTTCGACCGCGCGCTGGATCGACTGCACGGTCGATTCGATGTCCACCACCACGCCGCGCTTGAGCCCGCGCGATTCGTGCGAGCCGATGCCGATCACTTCGATCGGGTTGCCCGGCGAATACTCGCCCACCAGGGCCACCACCTTGGAGGTGCCGATATCCAGGCCGACGATCAGCGATTTGTCACCCTTGCGATTCATGTTCTTTCTCCTGCGTCCTTCTTGCCGGGGTGCCCGGTGCATTGGCGGGGGCGGCCGGAGTGCCCCAGCTCAGCGTGAAACCATTGGTATATCGGAGGTCGGCGCGCTCGATCGGCGCGGCCTGGTTGGCCAGCTGCGGCAGCACGCGCACGAAGCGCTGCAGGCGCGAGCGGGCATCGTCGCGGCCGACCACCACTTCAGTGCCGTTGCTCAGCAGCAGCGACCAGCTGCCGCGCGCGTCCATGGTCAGCCGGCGCACGTCGACGCCTGCCGGCGCAAACAGCGCGCGCGAATCGTTGTACAGCTTGACCACTTCCTCGGTCTGGCTGTCCGGGCCATCCAGCTCGGGCAGCTGCAGGTCGGCCAGCTTCTTCGGCGTGGGGAACAGCTTGCCCTGCTCGGACAGCAGGCGATCTTCGCCCCAGCGCGCGAACGGCTTGTGCTCGACCAGCGTCACTTCCAGCACGTCCGGCCACTGCTTGCGCACCTGCGCGCTTTCCACCCACGGCAGTTTTTCCAGTGCGTCCTGCGCGTCCTGCAGCTTGACCGCGAAGAAGCCGGCATGCGCATACGGCAGCAGCACCTGCTGCAGCTGTTCCGGTGGCACCCGCTTGAACTCACCGTGCACGCGCAGCTTCGCCAGCGGCCAGCGCTCGGCGCCGACCCAGCCATTGACCACGGCCACCACCGGCAGTGCAACCACCGACAGTGCCAACAGCCAGACGAAGATGCGCAGCACCGCGTTCATGCGTGCGATGCCTCCAGGGTCTGTTCCAGCACGCGCCACACCAGCTCTTCGAAGCTGATGCCGGCCTGCCCCGGCCGCCTTGGGCACCAGCGAGTGGCTGGTCATGCCCGGCGCGGTGTTCACTTCCAGCAGGAAGAAGCGGCCGCTGCTGCGGTCACGCATCACGTCGACGCGACCCCAGCCACGGCAACCGGCCGCGCGGAAGGCAGCCAGCGCGATGCGGCGGATCTCGTCTTCGTCATCACCGTCCAGGCCCGGGCACAGGTACTGGGTGTCTTCGGCGATGTACTTGGCGTTGTAGTCGTACCACTGGCCCTTGGGCACGATGCGGATCGACGGCAGCGCGACATCGCCGAGGATGGCCACGGTCAGTTCGTCGCCCACCACCATCTGTTCCATCAGCAGCTGGCCGTCGTAGCGCGCGGCCAGGGCCACGGCTTCGTCCAGGCCGGCGTCGTCGGTGACCCGGCTGATGCCCACGCTGGAACCTTCGTTGGCCGGCTTGACCACCACCGGCAGGCCGAGCTCGGCGGCCAGCGCGTGGACATTCTTTTCGGCCGCTCCCGGCATCCTGCCTCCCGCGGCACTCGTACTTCCGTGTACTTCGCGGTACTGCGGGGGTCGGCAGGCCCAGCGACAGCCACACCTGCTTGGTGCGGATCTTGTCCATGCTCAACGCCGAGCCCAGCACGTTGGAGCCGGTGTACGGCACGCCGAAGGCCTCCATCAGGCCCTGCACGATGCCGTCCTCACCGCCACCATTGTGGCCGTGCAGGATGTTGAACACGCGATCGATGCCGCCGGCCGCCAGCGCCTTGGCCAGCGCCGGAATGCCGTCGATGGCGACGGCGTCGACGCCGCGCGACTGCAGGGCTTCGAGCACGTTGCGGCCCGAATCCAGCGACACTTCGCGTTCGCTGGAGCTGCCACCGAGCAGCACGGCGACGCGGCCGAACACGGCCGGGTCGGTGCTGCGCAGCGGCGGGAAGTTCAGCGTGCTCACGCCTCGCCCTCCGCCTTGAAGCCTTCCACTGCAATGTGGCTGGCGACGGCGCCGATGTCGCCGGCCCCCATCATCAGCAGCAGGTCGCCGTCCTGCAGCACGTCCGGCAGCACGGTGGCCAGTTTCGGATGCCTTGCCGACCACCACCGGCTCGCTGCGGCCACGCGCACGGATGGCGCGGGCCAGCGCATGCGAATCGGCGCCGGCGATCGGCTCTTCACCGGCCGGGTAGACCTCGCTCAGCACCAGTGCGTCGACACTGGACAACACCGCGGCGAACTTGTCGAACTGATCGCGGGTACGGCTGTAGCGGTGCGGCTGGAAGGCCACCACCAGGCGCTTGTCGGCCCAGCCACCACGCGCGGCGGCGAACACCGCTTCCAGCTCGCTCGGATGGTGGCCGTAGTCGTCGATGATGCGGACCTTCGCACCGCTGGCGGTGGTCACTTCGCCCAGATCATTGAAGCGGCGACCGACGCCAGCGAAGCTGGCCAGCGCACGCGCGATCGCATCCGGGGCCACGCCCAGCTGCCAGCCCACCGCCGCAGCGGCCAGCGCATTGAGTACGTTGTGCTTGCCCGGCAGCGCCAGCACCACTTCCTGGCTGGTGCCCTGCGGCAGGCGCAGGGTGAAGCGCATGCGCGAACCTTCCTGCACCACGTTCTCGGCGCGCACGTCGGCCTGCGGGCTCATGCCGTAGCTCATCACGTGGCGCGGGGTCCTGGCGGCCAGTGCGGCCACTTCCGGATCGTCGATGCACAGCACCGCCAGGCCGTAGAACGGCAGGCGCTGCAGGAACTCGGCGAACGCCGCCTGCACGCGGGGCGAAATCGTTGCCGTAGTTCTCCAGATGATCGGCATCGATGTTGGTGATGATCGACATCAACGGATTCAGGCGCAGGAAGCTGCCGTCGCTCTCGTCGGCCTCGGCCACCAGCCACTGGCCACCACCGAGCTTGGCGTTGGCACCGGCCGCCAGCAGCTGGCCTCCGATCACGAAGGTCGGGTCCAGCCCGCCTTCGCTCAGCACCGCAGCGGTCAGGCTGGTGGTGGTGGTCTTGCCGTGGGTGCCGGCCACGGCGATGCCGCGGCGGAAGCGCATCAGTTCGGCCAGCATCGCCGCGCGCGGCATGATCGGAATGCGCTGGCTGCGCGCTTCCATCAGCTCCGGGTTGTCTTCGCGGATCGCGCTGGAGACCACTACGCAGTCGGTGCCCAGCACGTTGGCGGCGGAATGGCCGCGCATGATGCGCGCACCCAGCCCGGCCAGGCGGCGGGTCGCAGCGTTGTCGGCGTTGTCCGAGCCGGACACTTCATAGCCCAGCGTCAGCATCACTTCGGCAATGCCGCTCATGCCGGTGCCGCCGATGCCGACGAAATGCACGCGCGGGAATGCGCGTACCAGATCGTTGGTGTCATGCAGGCGGCGGATCATGCGCGGCCTCGCGCAGGGCAGGCGCTGGAGCGTGCCTTGTTCATACAGCTTCCTCGAGAATGATATCGGCGATGCGCTCGGCGGCATCGACCTTGGCCAGGGCACGCGCGGCTTGCGCCATCTGCATGCGGCGGGCGGGATTTTCGGACAGATCACGCAGCAGCGCGGCAATGCCGTCTGCCAGCGTTTCATCCTGCTTCAGCAACACGGCTGCGCCGCGCTCGACCAGGAACTCCGCGTTGCGGGTCTGGTGATCGTCGACAGCGGCGGGGAATGGCACCAGCACGCTGCCGACACCAATCGCACACAGTTCGGCCAGGGTCGAAGCGCCGGCACGGCACACCACCAGGTCGGCCCAGGCGAAGGCTTCGGCCATGTCGGCGATGAACGGCGTGATCTCAGCCTGCACACCGGCCTTGGCATAGGCCTGGACTGCTTCGGCGTGCAGCTTCTCGCCACTCTGGTGGCGCACCAGCACCGGCACTGCGGCACCCAGCGTGGAGATCGCCTGCGGCACGCCGGTGTTGAGCGCGCGCGCGCCCTGGCTGCCACCGACCACCAGCACGCGCAGCGGGCCGTGACGGTCGGCGAGGCGGTGTTCCGGCGGCGCAATGGCAGCGATTTCTGCCCGCACCGGGTTGCCGACGAACTCCTCGCGCGCAGCGAAGGTGCCCGGGAAACCGGTCAGCAGGCGGCGCGCGTAGCGCGACAGGATGCGGTTGGTCAGGCCCGAGGCGCGGTTCTGTTCATGCACGATCAGCGGCAGGCCATGCAGGCGCGCAGCCATGCCACCGGGGCCGGAGGCAAAGCCACCGAAGGCGACCACCGCACGCGGCTGGCGATCACGGATGATCAGGCCGGCCGCACGCAGCGCGCGCATCAGCCGCCACGGCGCGGCCAGCAGGGCCAGCTTGCCCTTGCCACGCAGGCCGGTGATGGCCAGCGTATCGATGGCGATGT
>JASFAX010001033.1:0-53576 GCA_030737875.1 Allium sativum | reverse complement strand
GGGAGCTTTAAGTCGTCTGCTGATGCAGATACCAAGGTCTGTTTTTGTATGCATGGCTATGGTCCCACGTGACCCCTCCCTCAACTACTGAAAGGCAATCCAAGAAAAATCATGTATGAGAACTACATCCCGGCCCCACTATGCCCCACTTTCCTATTGGCCAACCTCACCCATGACTCGATAGCAAGAGCATGGTCTGTTGGAAGTTCTCTGCCTTTCCGTTCGTACACGATTGACCAAAGATGGTAAGTAGTCGGCGACGTGCTATCCAGGGCAAAAACAAGTATCGTCGACTCCACGCTAATCCATCCCAGTCTTTAGGTCGCTCGCATAACAACCAAGGCATACTCTTGGATCTTCTACCGCAGACCTTAACCTCTGTGAGGCCGGGTTTCATGGACCACCTGCCACCTCACAGAGGGATACCAAGAGTACCCTCACGTCCCCCGAAGCTACCGCCTCTTCACCCAGTTCGCTGGAGCTTTTTATCCAAGTCAGATAAGTTGCTCCTCCTCGTATACTAAGCGATGACTTACCGTATCTATTTATGAACTAGTCCCATGTCCTTGGCGTGGAATTATTACTTAGTAATCCTTAAGTAAGGTTTACCACTTAGCTTCTCTTCCCACTATCCTTGTTAACTAAGATTTTCAACCTAGTCCCCTGAGCTAGGGTTTTGTCTAATGGGTTAAGTGTTGTCATTCAAGTTCATGACCTAACCCGCCCACGAACCATGTCAAGATTGGCTAAGTACTCAAGTTCAAGGCTTAGCCCTACAAGTTGGTTAAGTGTACCAAGAAGCTCATGACTTATCCCTATCAAGTCAAATTGGTTAAGTATTTATTTGTCTTAACCCTATCAGATTATCATGTTAGATTGTTTAAGCATAGATTATCTTAATCCCATCAGATTATCGAATCGGATTGGTTAAGTATGGGTTAGCTTAACCCCATCCACTAATCGTATTACAATGGTTATGCCTAAGTTAAAAGGTCTTGTGACTTAACCCTATTAGGTCCGCATATTAGATTGATTAAGTATAGGTTACTTAACCTCATCAAATCATCATGTATAATTGGTTAAGTATAAGTAGCTTAACCCCATTAAATTATCATGTTAAGTTGGTTAAGTATTGGTTACTTAACCTCATTAAATTACCAAGTTTAGATTGGTTAAGTGTTTAACTTAACCCCATCGAATTACGTGCTTAGATTAGTTAAGTGAAGGTTACTTAGCCCCATCTAATTACCGTGTTTAGATTAGTTAAGTCTAAGTTACTTAACCCCATCTAATTACCAAGTCGGATTAGTTAAATGTAAATTACTTAACCCCATCGAATTTACCGTGTTAGATTAGTTAAGTATGGATTACTTAACCCCATCTAATTACCGTGTTTAGATTAGTTAAGTGTAGGTTACTTAACCCCATCTAATTACCAAGTCGGATTAGATAAGTGTAAATTACTTAACCCCATCCCCTAATTGTCTTATATGGTTAAGTGTCATTAAGGAACCAAGTCCGGATTAACTTAACCTACCCATTCGTGTCATATCGTTTAAGTGTCATTAATCAAAATTACTTAACATTTTCATGTGGCATTAATTAGATTAATGCACCCCAACCTCTCACATTGGACTTTGTTGTGGTTACTAGTTAAGTCGGGCGGGTCCGGGTAGATTTACACCACAACCTAGTCTAACCTCGGGTTTTAAGTGCTATGTGACCAACTACTCACATTGGGTCCTATTGTTTGTAGCCACTAATTAAGCCGGGCGGGTCCGGGTAGATTTATGCTACAAACTCAACCCAACCTCGAGTTGGCCACTTTCATGTTTGGTCTAGTGTCATATTACACTTACAACCCATACACGTCTAGGTTTCAAGTTCCATGTTCATAGCCAAAATTACATGTTGTCATGTTTATACCAATTTGCCCCAAGTCGTGTTTCATGTCATTAAAGTTTACCCATAATGTAACCCCAACGCTTTTAAACTCGCATATACATTCGCAACAACGCATAATGGATTTAAGAAGGAACTTGGCGAAAGCATGACAAAAAGGGTATAAGGCCACAAGTTAATCATGGTGGCATATGAGGCAAAAATGTGTTCATTAACTTGCATGTTACATTGTTAAGCCTCAAAAACATGCATAACCCCAAAACTTAGCATATAGGTGAATCATGGTGATAGATGACATAGAAAAATGGCTAGTAGTTCGCATATAGCATTCTATGCAAGTTAACTTAAGGGATAAGAGAGTTCTTATGTTGCATAATGCAACATTTCAACATAAAGCTTATAGCTTTTAGCCCACAAAATCAAGGTGATAACTTTACGAATATGCATAAGATAAATCTACACATAACATGATAGTTCCTAAGCCTGTAACCTACTCAAGTTCAAACCCAAAACTTGCAACATGAACATTTAACTTCATAGTTAATATCTAAGAGTAGGAGGGGGCTTACAATGCTATGAAGGCACAAATCAATATATAAAAAGATTGAGACGAAGCCACACTAGCAAAAACCCCAAATCAATAAGCTCCAATAAAACCCTTGAGAAAATAATAAGAAAGATCCTTGCTTTGATGAAGATTTGCCTTGAAATCAAGTTTAGAAGCTCTCATATGAACATAGAAACTCTCATACACTCATATGATCATGTAATCTCTCATGTGAATGAAGATAGAATTTATGACAAGAGGATGGAGGCCATGACTAAACATTTTGGCATAGTTTAGTTGTAGGATCAATTTATGAGAGTTTTAGATTAGGTTAGGGGTCTTTTTATAGAAGATTAGGATAGTTTAGGCCGTAGGATAAACCCTAGTTTAGATCCTAGCCATCTAAATCCATCACAAGCCAACAAACTAGACCCAAAGCATGTCTTGGGGAAGAAGTCAAGTGTAGGAACCATTTAGGGCCTTTAGATCAACCCTAGAGTCAATCCGGACCATCAAAACTCATCCCGGGCCTCAAAAATGGGTTCTGGGCCACCCCAGGCCGGCCAGGTTGACCTGTGCAGGGGGGAAGTCGATACTACAGTCGACACAAGGGGGGCAGGTCGACATGGGTGTCGACACTACAGTCGACACGGGTCAATCTGCCAGAAAGTCTGCTGAAATCTTGTTTTGGCCATATCTTGGTCATACAGACTCCGATTATTGAAAACTCGGACTCTATTTCGTGTATTTTTCCGAGACGAACGCAATGGTGATGTCCATTTTACCTAATTCTAATTTTAAAATTTAATTTTGCCTTGATTTCTTGTTTTAACGTGTTGTTAAAATTCGGGTTGTTACATTCTCCCCTCCTTAAAGGATTTCGTCCCCGAAATCTCCAAGTTAGGAAGAACGTATCCTACCATCCATCATCCATCTACTCAAAACATCATCCACAGGCAACCATTGTCCTTAGATGATTTCTAATGCCATATGAACATATGCAAAGCGTGTGTGTATATGCTCCTTAGCTAATGCTAATGATCAGGCCTGAATGATCTTTCAAATGCAAAGTATGTTTAGTGCCATGAATCCAACATGTATGCAAATAATCCTAGTCATATAAGTACTACATGCGTGCACAAACATTCATTCATATGCAACATCTGCATGACAACACATTAACATTCAAATAGGTATAAATACTCGTGCATATGCAATGCAAAATGTGAGTGCGTCGATCTAGTATCTAACGTGTATTCGCGCATCCACGAGCAACCACTTGCAACCAATTGCAACCATATCAATCATAACATGTTTCAAATACATGTTTACATCCATAGAGTTCTATCTAAGGTTCCCAAGATAAGATCGAGGAGATAAACAACACAAACTCCTTACGGGGTTTGCAAAAGAAACAGGACCGAGAGGATATCCACCAAGCGATAGCATGCAAGCAAGCTCTACAGGAGAACCAGGGATCAACGATATACTCTTACAAAGAGACATGATGCGCGTGTCTAAGCCACATTTCCTTGAGCTTAATTCCAGTGTGCCTTGACTGCCTTTGACTTCATGATTTCATAGCTCCTTGATTCCTATTTCCAAGGTATGAGTCGGAACTCTTTTCACTGTCGCCTCTCGTTTCACTTTCATTTATTCTTTCCCTAGTATACTTGGCTCAACCATATCTACGTACTCATGCAAGCTCTCCAAAATTCACTAGTGAATTCTGGATCTTGTTTACCAATGCCAATCCATGTTACCACGTGCACTTACTAGGGTGATTCCTATAACCCATGCTTAAGCGGAATGGACCATCCGCCTTAGTGGCGAACGTTACTCGATCGGATCAGAGATTTCCGATAAATGCATCAAGAGATTCTAGGTAACTAACCATGACAGAACCCAAAAGGTTACACGAGACTTCGAGGGTATTACCAAGGCAAGCTAAGAGTTTAACTACCCTCCTTTCAAAACCGAGAATGGCATCCCTTACTGGATAACCACTTCATCCCTAGAATCCATCCATAGCTCAACAATAGAAATATTGCATCTAATATCAACACTTGACATTTACACTCTCAATTCCAAACAAGTCATGAATAAATGGACCGACTCTCCAACCAGATTTTTGGGCCAAAAGTGGGATCTTCTACCATGCTAGTACTAAGGTGCAGAGACTTAACTATCGAGGCAGACTTAAATGATGCGATGATCAATACAAAGTCTGGACGGGATGATAGAAAAGAAAGGCTAAGCCTTTAACAGAAACGGTACCATTTCTCTTAGGTACGCTAGAAATGAGAGCATACAATTGCCCTCTCGCTGATCTTGTCCTTATCTTCCTTTGTGGATCAAGCCATACCGACAAGTTGCTTATTCTTAAGCTCGTGTCCTTTATCCTTGCTCTTATTATCCCTTCTTATAACTTCGGTAACAGGTCTCTCGAGAACTTTCTCCATCGCACGGGGAATACACTCACGCAGTTAGACAAGTATTAGTCGCAGTTAAAACTACGGTGACTACAGATAGAGGAAAGAAAGGAAAAGAGATTCAATCAAAGAAACAAAGGATAGTGCTAATGGCTTTTGGGGAATAGCCTTTAAAAACTTTTCTTGAAAAATGCTTCTTTGTAAACGGTTTTTCAAATAGTTTTCAGAAGGTTTTAAAAACTTTTGCCGAGTCTAGTAACCTTCTGCTCTGATACCAAATGTAACACCCAACCTCCGCTAGGGTCACTTGCAAAGGAATGCACTAGCTTTAGAGGGGTATTATTGGTAAACATGTACAGAAATATTACAAGACAGAACATATAAAATAGCGGAAGTAAAACCAACTTTCATATCATTGATAAATAAGGTCTAAAGCCTTTTACATCAGAGAATTTCTTACATGAAAACCTGTCTTTCAATAGTAAAGAAGCATAAAAACCTTTTCATAAATTATTCCCCAAGTGAAACAGTAAAGTAGCCATAGCCAAGAAAAGTCCAAGCCATACATGATAACCTTCAAACAGAAGAAGTCCGAACTAACAATAGCATTTCCTCCCTGTAACCTGGGGGGAAACGGAAGACAAAGAGGCAAAACAAAACGGGGTCAGTCATAAAGACTGGTAAGCCCTATCTACTATCAGTATATAAACTAGTAAAGTTAACTGGCATGAGGAACTGAGATGAACATAAGTATGATGACAAGATAGATAAGCTAAACCAAAATAACAGGATGAACTACTGTACCAAGATAAACAAGTGTGTCATGATAAACTATGGTGTCAAGATATGTCAAGGTATCACATCGTCAGGTTTCTATCAAGTACAATATCGCAAGGTATCTATCATGTATATTCGCTCTGCACCTCCCGTACTAGAATCCCGGCCCGCGTCATGTGTTACCTATGAATGTCTCTTGCCTAATGTCATGTAATGGTCCATGTCATCCTAATATATCGTATATGTAGGTTTCCTGATTCGTATGATTCTTTCGATGCATAAGTTCAGTCCTTTGCCGTAGGCCGTACGGGCTTTCTTATGTAAATCTATACCACTTCAACGTAGTACCGTTTTATCCTTGAGGTTATTTTGGACTGCTACCCTTGATCTGGTTATGTTTTCTTACCATGAACTATCGCGTGTTCACTTAGGATTTATGTCACCTAGGGTCACTAGGGATTATGCTACCTAATGAACGTTTCCGTGTTTTGGGTTCAAGCCACCTAGGGCCACTAGGGATTATGCCACCCGTCAACCGCGCCCTTTATCCCATGTATGTATCGTGAATCGTTTCCATGTCTAGACGCACATGTATCTCAATGTGCCACCCGAGTTCCGTGCCAGGGCAAATCAAGAAATACGGAACTCAGTCGGGAGCTTTAAGTCGTCTGCCGATGTAGATACCAAGGTCTGTTTTTGTATCCGTGGCTATCGTCCCACGTGACCCCTCCCTCAACTACTGAAAGGCAATCCAAGAAAAATCATGTATGAGAACTACATCCCGGCCCCATTATGCCCCACTTTCTTATTGGCCAACCTCACCCATGACTCGATAGCAAGAACATGGTCTGTTGGAAGTTTTCTGCCTTTCCGTTTGTACACGATTGACCAAAGATGGTAGGTAGTCAGCGACGTGCTATCCAGGGCAAAAACAAGTATCGTCGACTCCACGCTAATCCATCCCAGTCTTTAGGTCGCTCGCATAGCAACCAAGGCATACTCTTGGCTCTTCTACCGCAGACCTTAACCTCTGTGAGGCCGGGTTTCATGGACCACCTGCCACCTCACAGAGGGATACCAAGAGTACCCTCACGTCCCCCGAAGCTACCGCTTCGTCACCCAGTTCGCTGTAGCTTTTTATCCAAGTCAGATAAGTTGCTCCTCCTCGTATACTAAGCGATGACTTACCGTATCTATTTATGAGCTAGTCCCATGTCCTTGGCTAAGAATTATTACTTAGTTATCCTTAACTAAGGTTTACCACTTAGCTTCTCTTCCCACTATCCTTGTTAACTATGATTTTCAACCTAGTCCCCTGAGCTAGGGTTTTGTCTAATGGGTTAAGTGTTGTCATTCAAGTTCATGACCTAACCCGCCCACGAATCATGTCAAGATTGGCTAAGTACTCAAGTTCAAGGCTTAGCCCTAAAAGTTGGTTAAGTGTACCAAGAATCTCATGACTTATCCCTATCAAGTCAAATTGGTTAAGTATTTATTTGTCTTAACCCTATCAGATTATCATGTTAGATTGTTTAAGCATAGATTATCTTAATCCCATCAGATTATCGAATTGGATTGGTTAAGTATGGGTTAGCTTAACCCCATCCACTAATCGTATTACAATGGTTAAGCCTAAGTTAAAAGGTCTTGTGACTTAACCCTATTAGGTCCGCATATTAGATTGGTTAAGTATAGGTTACTTAACCTCATCAAATCATCATGTATAATTGGTTAAGTATAAGTTGCTTAACCCCACTAAATTATCGTGTTAAGTTGGTTAAGTATTAGTTACTTAACCTCATTAAATTACCAAGTTTAGATTGGTTAAGTGTTTAACTTAACCCCATCGAATTACGTGCTTAGATTAGTTAAGTGAAGGTTACTTAGCCCCATCTAATTACCGTGTTTAGATTGGTTAAGTCTAAGTTACTTAACCCCATCTAATTACCAAGTCGGATTAGTTAAGTGTAAATTACTTAACCCCATCGAATTTACCGTGTTAGATTAGTTAAGTATGGATTACTTAAGCCCATCTAATTACCGTGTTTAGATTAGTTAAGTGTAGGTTACTTAACCCCATCTAATTACCAAGTCGGATTAGTTAAGTGTAAATTACTTAACCCCATCCCTTAATTGTCTTATATGGTTAAGTGTCATTAAGGAACCAAGTCCGGTTTAACTTAACCTACCCATTCGTGTCATATCGGTTAAGTGTCATTAATCAAAATTACTTAACCTTTTCATGTGGCATTAATTAGATTAATGCACCCCAACCTCTCACATTAGACTTTGTTGTGGTTACTAGTTAAGTCGGGCGGGTCCGGGTAGATTTACACCACAACCTAGTCTAACCTCGGGTTTTAAGTGCTATGTGACCAACTACTCACATTGGGTCCTATTGTTTGTAGCCACTAGTTAAGCCGGGCGGGTCCGGGTAGATTTATGCTACAAACTCAACCCAACCTCGAGTTGGCCACTTTCATGTTTGGTCTAGTGTCATATTACACTTACAACCCATACACGTCTAGTTTTCAAGTTCCATGTTCATAGCCAAAATTACATGTTGTCATGTTTATACCAATTTGCCCCAAGTCGTGTTTCATGTCATTAAAGTTTACCCATAATGTAATCCCAACGCTTTTAAACTCGCATATACATTCGCAACAACGCATAATGGATTTAAGAAGGAACTTGGTGAAAGCATGACAAAAAGGGTATAAGGCCACAAGTTAATCATGGTGGCATATAAGGCAAAAATGTGTTCATTAACTTGCATGTTACATTGTTAAGCCTCAAAAACATGCATAACCCCAAAACTTAGCATATAGGTGAATCATGGTGATAGATGACATAGAAAAATGGCTAGTAGTTCGCATATAGCATTCTATGCAAGTTAACTTAAGGGATAAGAGAGTTCTTATGTTGCATAATGCAACATTTCAACATAAAGCTTATAGCTTTTAGCCCACAAAATCAAGGTGATAACTTTACGAATATGAATAAGATAAATCTACACATAACATGATAGTTCCTAAGCCTGTAACCTACTCAAGTTCAAACCCAAAACTTGCAACATGAACATTTAACTTCATAGTTAATATCTAAGAGTAGGAGGGGGCTTACAATGCTATGAAGGCACAAATCAATATATAAAAAGATTGAGACGAAGCCACACTAGCAAAAACCCCAAATCAATAAGCTCCAATAAAACCCTTGAGAAAATAATAAGAAAGATCCTTGCTTTGATGAAGATTTGCCTTGAAATCAAGTTTAGAAGCTCTCATATGAACATAGAAACTCTCATACACTCATATGATCATGTAATCTCTCATGTGAACGAAGATAGAATTTTTGACAAGAGGATGGAGGCCATGACTAAACATTTTGGCATAGTTTAGTTGTAGGATCAATTTATGAGAGTTTGAGATTAGGTTAGGTGTCTTTTTATAGAAGATTATGATAGTTTAGGCCGTAGGATAAACCCTAGTTTAGATCCTAGCCATCTAAATCCATTACAAGCCAACAAACTAGACCCAAAGCATGACTTGGGGAAGAAGTCAAGTGTAGGAACCATTTAGGGCCTTTAGATCAACCCAAGAGTCAATTCGGACCATCAAAACTCATCCCGGGCCTCAAAAATGGGTTCTGGGCCACCCCAGGCCGACCAGGTTGACCTGTGCAGGGGGGAAGTCAACACTACAGTCGACACAAGGTGGGGCAGGTCGACTTGGGTGTCGACACTATAGTCGACTCGGGTCAGTCTGCCAAAAAGTCTGCAGAAATCTTGTTTTGGCCATATCTTGGTCATACGGACTCCGATTTTCGAAAACTCGGACTCTATTTCGCGTATTTTTCCGAGACGAACGCAATAGTGATGTTTATTTTACCTAATTCTAATTTTAAAATTTAATTCTGCCTTGATTTCTTGTTTTAACGTGTTGTTAAAATTCGGGTTGTTACGAATTCTCCCTAAACTTAATTTACTCCATTCCACAGTCAACAAACTTTCCGCCGTCGTTCATTTTATTTTCCAATAGTAAATTCATTTAAAAGAAAATCAAATGAAAATCATATAAAATCTATTAAATCATAATACTCATGTATATCGGTTCCTTGAGAGATCCTCTTCGATTCGATACCATTTGTAATGCATGCGATTGAAGTTTTCAGAGTTCGACGTTATACAGTATTGGCTAGGGTTGGGTTGCGAGCGGGATTTAGGATGTCGGATTTTGATTGGGGAGCATCACCGAGTTCATAGGAGGTTGTAGAGGTTCGATTGGAGTTTTGTTATAGAAATCAGTGGGAAAAGACGGTCGCGAGTCCCAGGGTTGCTCGTGGAAGCCTTGAAGTCATTGACGACAAGGTGAATGCGAGTTGGGGTTTAGTGGTGCTGAAAGGTGGAGGACCTAATGAGAATCGTTTTTGTGGTGGTAGCTCTCGAATCCATGAAGTATTGAGGGGAGGAATGGAGATCGAAGTGGGATCAATGGCATTTGGGATTGTATGTAGCTTACGGGATGGTCTTTGGGGAAGAGAAGGATCGGGTTCGGGTATTTATTCAAGGGGGATGGGCCAAGAATGATGGGTAAGGCCCAATGAGGAATAACACATATGTTTCAATTCAATTTAATTAGTGAAGGAGCTTGTAATCTTGATATCTTTACCATACGATATCAGAATCACGAACGGTCGGATCCATTGGGACCGTATGGACGACGACTACAATATGGAACCAACTAGAAGTGGATTGGAGCTCGTTACAATTTATAGAAATAAATTGTCCAATCTAAATCAACGACAATTATCATTATTAACGATGATAGTCCAATATGAGTAAATCTCACTAACTTTGAACAGTTTAAAATTTCATGTTGTATTTTTAGAACTATTAGAAATTGTATGATTGATTGTGTGTTGACTGTGTGATTGAACTGCTAGTCAGTTAGTTGAATTTCTATATTGATTCTGTTTAACAGAATATATCATATGGAACTGAAAGTGATGTTATCTATATTGTTTAACATCTGTGATGCAGGGAGACAGGTTGGAGGAATCCAACTGGATTCCTCAACATTTATTTTACTGTTTTTCATATATTGTGATATATAATGTGATATATAATCTGTTGTCGATTATGTGTTTGGACGATACTGATCATCATGATTTGATATATTGAATAACATAACATACCGAAATGTTGATAAAGGAATATTTTCAAAGTGTATTTTGAAAATGAAATATTTATATAAAATCGATGGATTTCATATAGAAAAGGAAAAGGGTTTTTATAAAAGAAATATTTATAAAATCAAAGGATAAGTTAGAATAAAAGGAAATCATTTGTAAAGTGAAGAACCGTTACTAAAAGTAAATCTTTATAAATGAATAGCTTATTCGAAATGGAGTTAACTGAATATAGTTTATTTGAATAGAAGTAAAAGGAGTTATTCGATCAGAATTTATCGAATAGAATAAATTGATTAGAGTAAATCAAACAGAGTTAATCAGTTAGGGTTAACCAGTTAGAGTTAACTAGTTAGAGTAAATCAGTTAGGTTAAACCATTAGAGTTAATTGGTTAGAGTAAATCAGTTAGGTTAAACCATTAGGGTTAACCAGTTAGAGTTAATTGGTTAGAGTAAATCAGTTAGGTTAAACCACTAGGGTTAACCAGTTAGAGTTTATTGGTTAGAGTAAATCAGTTGGGTTAAACCATTAGGGTTAACCAGTTAGAGTTAATTGGTTAGGATAAACCAGTTAGTGTTAATCAGTTAAAGTAAATCGATAGAGTTATATCGTACTAGAATTTATTGAATAAAGTAAAATTGAAATAGGGTTATCCAAACGGAGTTAATCTAATTTAGTTTATTCGAATAGAGTTAAAGGAAAGGAGTTAATCGAATATAGTTTATTCGAATAGAAGTAAAAGGAGTTAATCGAATATAGTTTATTCGAATAGAATCAATTGAATTAATCGAATATAGTTTATTCGAATAGGGTTAAAGGAGTTATCGAATATAGTTTATTCGAAAGGAGTTAAGTGAAACGAGTTAATCTAATAGCGTTAGTCCGATAGAGTAAATCTAATAGCGTTAGTCCAATAGAGTTAATCCAAAGGAGTTAATCGAATAGAGTTAATTGAAAAGAGTTAATCGAATATAGTTACTCGAAAGAAAGGTTAAGTAAGGAAGTTAGTTAAAGAAATACAAAGTGAACTTTGCCTATTTCAAAGTTAGAAATGTTGTTCAGTTAAGGTCTAAGAGGTAGTATTACCCCAACTTACTTGATTGACTTCATTTTTAACTAAGGAATAGTTAAGGTTCGGCAGTAAAGGAAATGGTTTGAGTTGGCATAGCGATGTTTGTTTAAACATCTGTCTAAGTCCAATGAAGAAGCTTTGGAAATGTTTTCCAAAGAAGAAACCAAAAATGTTTTCTAATAAAGAAAAAAAGAAATGGAAATATTTTCCATTGTTAATAATGTATATTTTCCAAATTTAGAAAATAAGAAATATTGAATATAGGGAAACAAGAGATAAGTAAATTAATGAAATAAAGAGATAAATGTTGAATGATGTTTGATCAATATAAATTTCCATTTGGAAATAATATCGTTGTTTGCACCCCTGTTTTTCTTCGATAGTTAAATCACAGACTATAAAAGTTTTGACCATTTTAACGTTGTTAATATGGAGAGACCGGTTGGATTATTATCCAAAGAACTACTCTGTAGTGGCATAAGCATTGCGAATCATATATGCCAAAGGAAATTGAAGACGGAGTTATGCAAGGGCTATCCTGTTTACAGAATAGTGCCCCCGGTTCATCCTGTTCCTGGATGACTTGTATGGACGGATGTCTGACAGAGTATTTCCAGACGATCACGTATATTGATTTCTCCAACCGTACCAAGAGTGGAAGCGGAGAAGGAAACTTCTTTTAGCTAACACATAATGTATGGTTGAGGACGTCAATCGATGATTTGATGGATTTGACAATGTGACATTCAAAAGTGAATCTAGTGTGATGATAAAGTGTATCTTCTAGCCTCACATCTGGTAAATGACAGAAATCGGGCAGGCAACATGGCTAAGTCGGTCGCACCGAAGTAGGGTGTATAATCACCTGATCTAGAGTTTCATTTACTTCTAAAAATATATTGTTGATGCTGTCCCATTCGGGAAACGGTTGCTGATCCCAACCGTTGGTGATATACATTCGGTACACTCAAGCGAAATGAGTGGTCGGTCATGTGTGGCCGGGTTGCAAGATGTTCTTGTTGAACCCAGTGTATTCCTCTCTAGAGGTACACTAGCGAAAGGTGGTTCCATACCTTGTCATAGTTGGAAATCCATTACCCAATACGTGCTTGCGGTTTTGATTGTATACTATATATATAGAACGTGAGATGAAAGCGTTTCTACTAGATGATTATTATATTGTGTTGATAGACATTATTATAATATCAAAAGATTTTTGATATAAAGATATTTGGATTCTCATAAGGGAAAAACCCGTTCCGTTATACGGCGTGGTCTTATGAGATATCGATTACCTGCTTGAACTGTTATTAAACTGTTTTACTCATACCAGTCCCATGACTGACCCGGAGTTTATTTGTTTGTTTCCCTAAACTCTTGGGTGCCTAAATTTGTATGGGCAGTCAAGTAGTCAGGATTTACAGATATACTGGAAGAGCTTAGAGCAGGAGGCTTCAGGATCATTATATAGCTACAGTTATTTCCGCTGTGTTGTAAGTGTTGTACTCTGATAATGCTATTGTATAGATATAATGATTTTATTTCAAGGATATATTATCTATTTTATGTTGTTCGTTCCGCTGTGAGATTCGTGTTACTTTGATGTTGTGTTCTTCTTCTTCTTCTATTCTAAGTTTCTATCTTATCTTTCCTCACCCTCTAATTTCTTTCACTAATGACCGGTATTTTCGACGTTTGGTTAGTCATCATTGAGTTTATGGCGATAACCAAAGTCAACAAAATCCCGGGTCATTACAGTTGGTATTAGAGCTTAAGTTAAGTGAATTACCTTGGCTCTGTGGCGTGACTCAGTAGAGATAGGGTTAGCAATACCCTAGATTGAGTTGAGTGTATATATACGAGTGAGCGTATTTGTTATTGATATAAAAATTGTTTTATATTGTGGAGATTCATTGGTTGAGTTGTTTATGGATTCTGGTCGATCAATTTGATCCACTGTATCGGTAGGAATTTATAAACACTCAAATACGATGGGTCGGCACGATATGTTTTGAAAAGAGGGTAAATGAAAATAATTTTACCCAAAGTATATTTTGATACATATTGGATATATTGGTTGTTATTATAATCGAGTAAGATTATAAATTAAATGGTTATGTAAATAACCAACCAGAATTCATACAAGTGAAATACGTGAAATCAGATGAGTTGAGTCTGAAATTTTAAACCAGAAATTGAATTAAAATTCTGGAAAATTGGATAAGTGTTTGTAAATGGATTTGGATTAAAAGTAATGAAAATTTAAGATCCTGGGAGATTTTAAATTGTTTTACAAGCAGTGTGAATTATATTTTGAAATGAATTTCAAAGTGGAAATGTTTAGAAATGGTTTTATAGTATTGAACTCACTTCGATCGCTGGAAAATAGATTCTGATGATGACAGCTGCATCATCAGTATTCATTTTTGAGTTGTAAGTGACGAATTACTACCAGAGATACTGTTTTGAATTTGTTTTGGGAAAGACAAGTTGTGTTGAATTTCAAAATGGGATTTAAAATATAGAATTTGAATAATAGAATTTGAATTTTTAAATAGATTTGACATATTAACTTGTTTTAAAAGAAATAAAATGAGAAGTTCCTTTATAAACGAAGTTTATAAATAGTTCTTTTATAAACGAGAAGTGAAAAGAATTATCATTGGATAATTCAGAAATAAAAATACAAGTATGAAATTTAAAGGGAAATCTATTTTCCAAAGGTAGAAATATCGATTTCAAAAGAAATTGAAATCGAGACTAATTTAAAGAATGAATAAAGAAAGTTTGAAAGGGAATTTTAATAAAGGAAGTTCAAACATAGAATTTGAATATAGAAAATTCAAAGGGGATTTGAATATAGAAATTCAAAGGGAGTTTGAATATATGAAATTCAATGGAATTGAAATAGAGTTTGAATATAGAAATTCAAATGAGATTTGAATAAAGAAGATTTAAATAATGGAAAATTGAATATAGAATTCATATAGAGTAATAATAGAATTTGAATATAGAAATTCAAATGAAATTTAAACTATAGAATTTGAATATAGAAATTCAAATGGAATTTGAATATAGAATTCAAAAGGAATTCAAATATAGGATTTGAATATATAGAATTTGATATATCGATTTGAATAATAGAAGTGATATAAAATTTGAATAAAAATTGAATAGAATTAACTAAGTCGAAGAGGAATTAGTTAAACGAGTTTTAAATTTGAAGTTGAACTTTGAAAGGTGAATTGGATTTGTGAATGGATATTCGAAATCGAATATAGAACTTAAGTTTGAAATTTGAATTCAAATTAGTTAATAAGTAAGTTAAAATATATTTGAACATGTTATACTCAAATATGAAGGTGAAATGGGAAAACCAGTAATTTGAAAATAACTTAACGAACTAAGTTAAAACGATTGGATTAAGTTGAAATGAATTAGAAATGTACGGATATACACGAGACAGGTTTGGAATAAAGTATAGAAGTGAAATAAATAGAATGCTCGACGAAAAGGTATGTAGTTAATTCATATATGAGATTTTATGCGCCGTTTCGGCTAGTCGCTTGGCTTTTTCTTTTTCTTTTGGATTAGTGAGGGCCGCAGGAGGCTATTTGAAATATCCCGATGCTCCTAGTACAAAGGAGGTTATGGCGAATTTTTCCGAGAATTTAAGGAGTTGGAATATTTTTAAGATAATTTGATAGTTAGAAATAAATGTATCGATATATATTGAAGTCGATAAGGAAACGAACTTAGAAATAGAATAGTAAAATAAAAAAAGGAAGACTAAGAATAAAATCTAGTAAGAATAGAAAGAGGAAGCTTATACGTGTTTAAAAGTGAATAAGTAGTTGTATGGTATTAATTATTCGAGTAAGTAGTTATATCTGTTTTGACGTTGTAAATGTTATTCAGTCGAGGTCTGAGAGGTAGTTATACCCCAACTTGATTGATTTCATTATTAATAAATAAATAGTAAGATTTTAGGCTCGAAGATCAAAGTTGAATATAGTATTTGGGTTGTCGTAACGATGTTTTACACAACATCCGTTTTAACCCAAATAAGTGTAAGTTGGGAAATATAATAAAGAATATTTCCTAAGTATAGAAATAAACGAGATCGGAAAGGAGATAAGTAATTGGAATATTTTCCAGTTATAAATAGCATATATTTTCTAAAGTTTAGAAATATAAAGGAAGGCGATATTCGGAAATGTTTTCCAAATAACATAAAAGGCCAATATGGTTATTGAAAATATTTGGTTAACAAATATTGATAAAGAAATAGAGAAGTGATTTAACTAATGGAATATTAATTAAGGGCTCAGTGACATGTTCAAAAGGAAAATTTGAGATTTGAAAAGAGTAAACTGTTTAAAAAACTCACAGGGAAAAGACTGTTTGAATTAAAAACAAATTTAACAGAAATTTGTGAAAGCCAAATTGAATTAAAGTAAAGCCAGTAAAGTGGTAACAGAGATTGAATTAGAATAATATCAAGACAAATTGGATTGTGAGATTCAAATTTGAAGTGTAATGTGATAATCAAGTTAAGAGTTGGCAATCAAGAAGAACTCGAGTTGAAATGATATATGGCTCAGATATAAGCGAAGTGTTGAGTTGTGGATAAAAGCAGATTGGAATTTGATTGGGATGACCCTTGTATCCACTGAATTGATAACAGGTGGAAAGGATAAAATGATATGCCGACAAAAAGGTACAAGTTTATATTTCATATGGTATGAGATTTATGTGCCGAATTGGCAAGCCTCTTAGCTATTTGATTTTCTTTGGGGTTGGAGATGGCCCAGAGAGGCGAGGGGGAGTTTGAGTTATTGACCAGTACAAAGGAGGTGCTGGCAAAAAATTTCGAAGAGTTAAGGCGTTAGAAAATTTTCAGGATTTTTGAAAATTTTCATTGATAAGAATTAAATAAATATTTAAATGAAATTAAATTTGGTTCAGTTGAAACTGAAGTTAAGAAGTGAACAAATATGTTCTAACCAGTCGTTAGGGTCGTCCTCTACCTTTCAGCAATTTCGAGGATAAAATTATTTTAAGTGGGAAAGATTGTAATGACCCGCATTGGCAGAGGTATTATAATTAATTTATTTAATTATATAAAGGTGATTAAAAGAATTTAATGGTCGTGGAATAAAATAATGGAGAATATTTAATTAAAATAATAAATTAAATAATATATTTAATTTTGAAATAATCAGAATTGGCAGAAATGGCGATATGGTGTGAATTGGATCATCTGTGATATTTAATTCAGCTTAGAATTGAATTTGAATGACGAATATATTCAATCGTCGACAGTTGAACGTATAGTTTATAATATAATTATAAACGAGCTCGAAATGGCGCTGTAGTTCATAAATTGGTGAATCGAACTTCAACTGAATGTACATGATTCGTTTTAAGCCGGATTTCTGTGAAACAAGAAACGTGTGGAGCTAGTGGAGAATATCTTTCTAGTGGAAGAGAAAAATCGGGATTTCATCCTGTAGATTTTGAGATATCTCCAAATCAAATTTTAGAAAAGTCACTGTGGAATTCCTTTATAATTTATAAAGGAATTATTTATATTTTTAAAAGGAATTTCAATATAAATCAAATATCGGGTCGACCCAGATTTGAAATATCAAGCTAGATATTCATAGAGGAATATTCTAGAGTTGTATGGTATTCCACTGTGAATATAATGATAATATTTATTTTTAAATATTAAAGTTAATTATATTCAAATATATTTATATATTTAAATGGGTCATCCAGAGCTTTAAAAATAGCCACTTTTGCAAACGAAGTCAGAATTCGACGAAACTAATTTTGTTAGATCCGCAATGTCAAATAGTTGCTAGATGTCAGTTTTCGTGATTTTAAGAGTCACTATGTGGTCGTACGGATTTTTAGAGTGAGAAACAATCAGTATTTTGGCAGTTAAAAATACACTGTGTGAGCATACGAAGTCGGAATTCGATGAAACCAGTTTCGTTGGGACCGTAATGTCAGACAGTAGCTGTATGTCCAGTTTCGTGATTTTTGGGTATCGAATGTGGTCGCAGGAATTTTTAAGGACCATTACAAATAGCAGATGCTTAAAATTGAATATAATAATAATTATTAAAATAATAAAAATACCCTATAAATACCCCTCAATTCTCCCTAAACCAAATTTACTCCATTCCACAGTCAACAAACTTTCCGCCGTCGTTCATTTTATTTTCCAAAAGTAAATTCATGGAAAAGAAAATCAAATGAAAATCATATAAAATCTATTAAATCATAATACTCATGTATATCGGTTCCTTGAGAGATCCTCTTCGATTCGATACCATTAGAAAGGCATGCGATTGAAGTTTTCAGAGTTCGACGTTATACAGTATTGGCTAGGGTTGGGTTGCGAGCGGGATTTAGGATGTCGGATTTTGATTGGGGAGCATCACCGAGTTCATAGGAGGTTGTAGAGGTTCGATTGGAGTTTTGTTGTAGAAATCAGTGGGAAAAGACGGTCGCGAGTCCCACGGTTGCTCGTGGAAGCCTAGAAGTCGCTGACGACAGGGTGAATGCGAGTTGGGGTTTAGTGGTGCTGAAAGGTGGAGGAACTAAAGAGAATCGTTTTTGTGGTGGTAGTTCTCGAATCCATGAAGTATTGAGGGGTGGAATGGAGATCGAAGTGGGATCAATGGCATTTGGGATTGTCTGTAGCGTACGGGATGGTCTTTGTGGAAGAGAAGGATCGGGTTCGGGTATTTATTCAAGGAGGATGGGCCAAGAAGGATGGGTAAGGCCCAGTGAGGAATAACACTTATGTTTTAATTCAATTTAATTAGTAAAGGAGCTTGTAACCTTGATATCTTTATCATACGATATCAGAATCATGAACGGTCGGATCCGTTGGGACCGTATGGGCGACGACCACAATATGGAACCAACTAGAAGTGGATTGGAGCTCGTTACAATTTATAGAAATAAATTGTCCAATCTAAATCAACGACAATTATCGTTATTAATGATGATAGTCCAATGTGAGTAAATCTCACTAACTTTGAACAATTTAAAATTTCATGCTGTATTTTTAGAACTGTTAGAAATTGTATGATTGACTGTGTGTTGATTGTGTGATTGAACTGCTAGTCAGTTAGTTGAATTTCAATATTGATTCTGTTTAACAGAATATATCATACGGAACTTAAAGTGATGTTATCTATATGGTTTAACATCCGTGATGCAGGGAGACAGGTTGGAGGAATCCAACTGGATTCCTCAACATTTATTTTACTATTTTTCATATATTGTGATATATGATGTGATATATAATCTGTTGTCGATTATATGTGTTTGGACGATACTGATCATCGTGATTTGATATGTTGAATACCATAACATACCGAAATGTTGATAAAGGAATATTTTCAAAGTGTATTTTGAAAATGAATTATTTATATAAAATCGATGGATTTTATATAGAAAAGGAAAAGGGTTTTTACAAAAGAAATATTTATAAAATCAAAGGATAAGTTAGAATAAAAGGAAATCATTTGTAAAGTGAAGAACCGTTACTAAAAGTAAATCTTTATAAATGAATAGTTTATTCGAAATGGAGTTAATCGAATATAGTTTATTCGAATAGAAGTAAAAGGAGTTATTCGATCAGAATTTATCGAATAGAATAAATAGATTAGAGTAAATCAAATAGAGTTAATCAGTTAGGGTTAACCAGTTAGAGTTAACTAGTTAGAGTAAATCAGTTAGGTCCAACCGTTAGGGTTAACAAGTTAGAGTTAATTGGTTAGAGTAAATCAGTTAGGTTAAACCATTAGGGTTAACCAGTTAGAGTTAATTGGTTGGAGTAAATCAGTTAGGTTAAACCACTAGGGTTAACCAGTTAGTGAAACACCCCACCTCCGTTAGGGTCACTCTCAAAGGGAATGCCCTAATTTTGGTGGAGGTTTATAAGTACAAGTCACAGATATACAAGACAGATATAAGAACACATATTTGAAAAACAGCGGAAGAACAACAAACTTTATTTCAATAAGTCAAATACGTGTTACAACAGCATCCTTTCCAAAAACATAACATAACACTTCATAATCTGTCTTGAGTACATTATTTTTAAAGAAGCATAAATAAAACATAGACAAACTGCCAAAGCCCCATAGTGGATTGTCCAAAGCCATAGTTCAAAACAGGAAAGTCCAAGCAATACATTTCTCTTCTTCAAGCTGGATGTTGAGGCTGATCAAGCTGCTGTGTTCCCTCCCTGAGGACCTGGGGGGGGGGGGAAACGGAAGAAAGAAGACGAAAGAAAAATAGAGTCAGACATAAAGCCTGAGTAAGTCTAGTACTACTTTGTCTATGAATAAAGAACTGGGTATGATAAGTAATAACAAGAAGTGGGCAAACACCATAACTTGGTTAAGTTGTCTAGGGTCGAATATACTATCGTACCCCATGTTGATCTCTGAACCCATATAAACTAGTTTCCAATTTGCACCCCATAATCAGGGTGATGTGATCCATTCTATGATGATCGGCTCCTACTCGCATAGTTACATGTGTCTTACGGCCCCCGATGTCTGTAGTTACCTATGCTGGTCCCACCATGGGGTGTATCAAGTCCCATAGTGGCAACCCGACACAACCTTAGAGTGCAAAGGTATGCTACTGGTGTCCAGTGCTTTATTTTTCTGCGCCGGAGTGCGTGCACGCCCGCACACCGTTAGAACCTACACTGCTACACCACCGCCGTCGATTTGACCTCTTACAATCAGCCCAGTAATCGTGCCCCACCCTGCCTAGTTTCAGGGTATCCTGATACACCTTTTAGGGTTACTGCTGAAAAGGGTCCCCCGTTACTAGGTTTTCTATCTCTAGCCAACATGCTAAGTTGGTTAAGTGTTTCTAACCTAACCCCCACCTGCCCGTTTAGTTTAGCATGTTCCATTTTGATTAAGTCTTTAGTCCACTTAATCCTAACAATCCTGACTCAGCCTTAATTGTCTTATTAAGGCCCTGACCTCTCACATTAGACAGGTATTGTTGTGGCTGCCTGTTGCCGGTTGGTTCCGGGCAGTCTTACGCCACAACTCAGTCTAACCTCGGGTCCTTGCTGGGCTCCATGTTTAACGTCCCACATTGGATAGGTATTGTTGTGACTACTGGACAGCCGGGCGGTTCCGGGCAGGTTTACATCACAACTCAATCCAACCTCGGGTTAAACACATCGTATTTTCTACATTTACATATCCTGTCATTCTTCTTTATTTATATGTAAATATTTGCGGCCCATTATTAAGTAAATGGTGTAAAGGTTACACCAATCATGGGCCCAACCCATACTTGAATTTGGGCCCTTTTATTTTATATTTTCATTCATTAATTAATTTTTACCCAACGTTATTTTCCCCCGTTTTACACGTTCGTTCATATATATTGGGCTTACCCTTTTAAAGCCCAATTTAGCCATGCGAAAAGGGGAGGCTTATGGCGTATACACAAAGAGGGGAAAGTGAGCGCATGAACTTGCATATGACGTTGGAAAATACATAATAGAAATCGGTGTACTTGCATAGTGGTGACATGCATTTCGGTCATAAAACATAGGTGACATAAATCAAGGCATGTAAACTTGCATAGGTTTAACTACAACATGAACCTATATTCTTATTTAGGCATAATGTCAAACATAAGCATGGCCTAAATACTTCTAGCATAAACATGGCATATTGTCAAACATAAGCATGGCATAAAATACTTCTAGCATAGGCATGGCATATGGTCAAACATAAGCATGGCATAAATACTTCTAGCATGAACATAGCATAATTCAACTTAATTATGATTTAAGCCTAATCACACAACGATGGTATAAACATACTTATGCATAAATATTCCTAAACATGGTGTTTGCTTTAAACTTGCAAAAAGGGATTTTTGAGTCTAACCTAGCCATGTCTCATATATGTCATCATATAAACAAGATAGACTTAATCATGGATTCCAATTATGCCAAATATCATTCAAGGCCTAGCCATATTCATAAATTTGCAAAAGCATAACTTAATACATGGATTATAGTGTCAAAATTCCACATAGTTTCATATGAACTATAATAACCAAACTTGTTTCAATTACTTGCAAAATGATCTATGCACAAAAATATACATCATAATGGCATAATAACAAAGCCCCAAACTTGCATGAATTTCAATCAACTACATACATGTAGCTTCAACATAAATTGCAAAATTCGCACAATATCCCAAACGTATATTTGCATAGAACTACCGCATGTAGTTCTTTATAACGAATAACATAATTCAAGAATATACAAACGTATATAAATTAATAAGAACGCACAAATATAAATTACTTCCATTGCCACAATTCAAGCATACACATCAACACAGTTGTTTATTATACCAAAGTAATACTCTACTTACAATGGTTGCGGCGAATTCTCTTATTAAGAGATACGATTCTTTTGTTGAATTGATTAGCTTTAAGTTGCTTGAATTGCTTTAGGCCTAGAACTTTCTTCCTAACTCTCTCTTTAGTCGGCGGCTACTCTTTGTCGTTCCTCAGCAACATGGCGGCTATAATCTTATTTTGAATGAATAGATTAGGGTTTAGTCTAGGGTTGTTTATATAGAGGTTAGGAATTGATTAGGACCCTTGATGTTGCTAGGTTAGATCATAGCCATTCATTAGGAAGAGAGACCAATAAAAACCTGCCACCTAGCCCTAATGACAAAGCAGACCACAGAAATCCGACCACACACCGACCTGGCCAGCCAGGTTGACTGGGCTCGACCAGGTCGATACCCCTGTCGACAGGGCTGTCGACAGCCCTGTCGACATGGGTAGCCCAGGTTGACAGCCCAGTCGACCTGGGTGGCCCAGGCGGGTGTTCTTCCACCCTGGCCCAATGGGCCCGAATTTAAATTATTATTTTATTCTGTTTGAATTTTAAATTTGATTCAAAACTTCCGAAGGCCATATCTTCCTCATACGGACTCCGTTTTTCGAAAACTCGGACTCTATTTCGCGTATTTTTCCGAGACGAACGCAATGGCGTATCCCGTTTCCCTTAGTTCTTTGATTTGAATTTGATTATACTTTAATTCATAAATTTCAAAGTTATAGAATTTTCGGGGTGTTACATTCTCCCCCACTTAAAAGGATTTCGTCCCCGAAATCTTCAAGTTAGGAGGAATGTATATCCTAACATCCAATCATCCATCTACTCATCCATCAAACACGAGCATCCATTGTCCTTAATAGACTTCTAATGCTTCATGATCATATGCGAAGTGTGTGTGTACATGAACTTATCTAATGCAAAATCAGGCGGTCTACTGATTCAGTTGACCTCCTTAATGCAACTTATGTAAGTGCCATGAATCCATTATGTATGCAAATTTTCCTATTCATGATTCTACATGAGTGCTCAATCATTCAATACAAATGCAACATCCACATGACAATACATTAAAGTTCAACCATATACGAATACAAACATATATGCATATGCAATATGAAGTGACTGAGCCGATCTAAAACCTAGATTGTGTGTGTATATGCAACCACGAGCAACCACTAGCAATCACTTGCAACCACTTGCAACCATCATCCATAACATGTTTCAACTACATGTTTCCATCCAAAAAGATTCTATCTAAAAGATACGGTCGAGTAAATATACCTAAAAAGATAGATAAAAGCGCAACTTAAGGAAAAGGAAAGATTAAGGATGTACCCTCGAACAGAAAAGGGTAGGCTGTACGGATTCTAGCTTCAGTTTCCCAAGTCGCGTCTCCCTCGGCGTCGCTCCACTGGACTTTGACGAGCTTGACTTCGCGGTTGCGTAGCTTCTTCACTTCCGTTCCTAGTATGCGGATTGGAACCTTTCTTATGGTTGCTTCGCGTTCCACTTCGGCCTCTTCGAGGATGTTTGGCTCTACCACCTCAGCTGACTCATGCAGACATTTTCGGAGATGTGAAACGTGAAAAACGTTGTGGACTCCAGCCAACTTCTCGGGTAGCTCTAATCTATAGGCCATTTTCCCAATCTTCTCGATGATAGGGAATGGCCCTACGAATCTTGGTGCTAGCTTCCCTGTGGTTCCAAAACGAACAACGTTCCTTAGCGGTGATACCTTGAGAAAAACTCTGTCTCCAACTTCAAATTCAAGGTCGGTCCTCCTCTTGTCGGCATAGGACTTTTGTCTGTCTTGGGCCGTCTTCATCCTTCTTCGTATTAAGTCTACTTTCTCTGAGGTCTCTCGGATCATGTCTGGTCCAAGAATGAGCTTATCCGTGGACTCCCACCAACAAGTGGGCGATCGGCACGGTCTTCCGTATAAAGCTTCGAAGGGCGCCATTCCGATGGTTGCTTGATAGCTGTTGTTGTAGGCAAATTCCACCAAAGGAAGGTGGTCTTCCCATGTCCCTCCGAAGTCAAGGACGCATAGTCTTAAGAGGTCTTCCAAAACTCTATTCACTCTCTCTGTTTGGCCGTCGGTTTGGGGATGATAGGCTGTGCTTAAGCATAACTGCGTTCCTACTGCTTCTTGCAGACTCCGCCAAAACTCACTGGTGAAGATGGGGTCTCGGTCACTAACAATGCTAGATGGTATTCCATGGAGTCGAACGATTTCCTTGAGGTAAAGTGATGCTAGGGATGAGGCAGTCCTTTTACTTTTGACAGGTAAAAAGTGGGCGCTTTTAGTAAGCCTATCCACTATTACCCAAATGCTAGTGTTGCCTCTCCTAGACCTAGGCAGCCCATCGATGAAGTCCATTGAGATGCTATCCCACTTCCACTGCGGGACCTCCAGAGGATGTAGCAGTCCGCCAGGCTTTTTCTGTTCCGCCTTAACCTGTTGGCACACCATACACTTAGAAACGAATTCTGCCACGTCCTTTTTCATGCCGTTCCAGAAGAAAGTCCTTTTTATGTCTTTATACATTTTATCCCCGCCTGGGTGTATCGTCATCTTGGAATGATGCGCTTCCTCGAGAACCTTCTTTATTAAATCGTTTGTCTGTGGGACGCATAGTCTTCCGTCTCGCCTTAGCAAACCCCTATCGTCGATGGAGTATCGGTTGAGGTGACTTGAAGTCTCACCCCTAATTAGCCTATCAATTATTTCCACAAGCTGAGGGTCTTCGCGTTGTGCTGCCCCTACTGAATCCACTAAAGTTGGGCGCACTTCGAGAGATGCAAGCAAGCCCGGTACGAAATCGGAGGAGGGCCTAAAGTCGAAGCTGGCTATAAACTCTAGGCTTTGTCTTTCAACAAACAACGGGCTTAGGGTCAATTTCTTTCGGCTCAACGCGTCTGCCACTACGTTGCCTTTGCCCGGAGTATAGGAGATTTCGAAATCGTACGAGGCAAGAAACTCCATCCATCTTTGTTGCCTCAAGTTAAGATCCTTCTGCGAGAAAAGATATTTCAACGATTTATGGTCAGTGTAAAGTTCGAACTTCTCACCTAGGAGATAGTGTCGCCAAGACTTGAGTGCAAAGACGATGGCGGCTAACTCAAGATCGTGCGTTGGGTAGTTCCTTTCGTGTACCTTCAACTGCCTTCCGCCATAAGCTACTACCCTTCCTTCTTGCATTAAGACGGCGCCTAGTCCTGTCCCACATGCATCCGTATAAACAGTGAACAGCTTGCTCCTATCTGGCAGCTTCAAAACTGGGGCTGTTGTGAGAGCCCTCTTCAGTCGTTGGAAAGCAAACTCGCAATCCAAATCCCAATTGAACACTAGATTCTTCTTAGTCAATTTCGTGAGCGGAGCTGAGATTTTTGCAAAATCCCTTATAAATTTTCGATAGAAACCTGCTAGTCCTAGAAAGCTTCGGACCTCAGTTGCATTCCTTGGTGTCTTCCAATCCTGTACCGCCACTACCTTTGCAGGGTCCACCGCTAACCCTTGTTTGGATACTATGTGCCCAAGGAACCTCACCTCTTCTCTCCAAAAGTGGCATTTGGAGAATTTGGCTTTTAGTTGATGGACTCGCAAAGTTTCCATGATTGCCCTTAAGTGTTGAGCATGTTCCTCTTCACTCTTTGAGAAGATAAGGATATCATCTACGAAGACCACGACGAATTTGTTGAGGAAATCTCTAAATACCCTACTCATCAGGTCCACGAAGTAAGCAGGTGCATTTGTCAAGCCGAAAGGCATGACAAGCCATTCAAAGAAACCGTCTGGGGTTCTGAACGCCGTTTTATCGATGCTATCTTCAGCCACCCTTAGCTGATGAAAACCGGTTGCTAAATCGAGTTGGGAGAAAACAGACGCCCCTACAAGCTGGTCAAATAAATCGTCAATTCTAGGGAGAGGGTGCCTATTCTTTTTCGTTAGCTTGTTGAGCTCCCTATAGTCAACACATAGACGGAGTGAACCATCCGCCTTCGTAGCGAACACCACTGGAGCGCCCCATTCTGAAATGCTCCTCCTAATGAACCCCTTTTCTAGAAGCTCTTTAATCTGTTTACTGAGCTCTTTCCTTTCTCGTGGAGCCATATGTCTAACGGGCAACGCAACGGGCTTTGCATTATCTACAAGATATATGCGGAAGTCTATTTCCCGCTTCGGAGGCAAGCCCTTCACCTCTTCAAAGACATCCGGATATTCCCGGACCACTCTAACTGATTTCAAATTTTCAACAGAGGCATCTAGCGATTCAAGATAACTAAGCATAACCGCATACGAGGGATTACAAGAAATTTCCAAAGTATTACCGAGCTGGGTTAGGAGCCTAACAACCCTTTTCTCACAATCAAGGACAGCCCCATTACTGGATAGCCAATCCATACCCAAAATCAAACCATACCCCGAAAAGCCCAAAACAAAGGCACTACATAGAAATTCTACACTTAGGATAGAAATTTTCAAATCCAGACAGATCATAGACAAATGAGCTGGGCCCCCAATTGGGTTTGAAACAATTAAGGGGTCCTCTACCATACTAGTTTTTAGGTGCAGAGATTCTACTAAAGCAGACGAGATAAAGGAGTGTGATGCGCCGGAATCAAATAAAGTGCGAACGGGGTGATCATAAAGATAAATTACGCTTTCTACAGAAGTATTTATACCTCGCTGTTGCAATGGTGGCGCTTCTAGCACATGAACCTGTGCCCCTGGGGTGGATCCAGTGCCCTGCCCCTGTCCTCGTTTCCTTGGGCAGTCCTTAGCCCTGTGGCCTGTCTGACCGCACGAAAAGCACCCACCATTCTCCTTAGCCTTCTTCTTCCGGCAGTCCTTTACTAAGTGCCCCACTTTGCCATAGAAATTACACTTCCTCTTCTCTTTGTTGCCTTTTCCGCCCTTCTTAAAGTCTATCTTCTTAGGCTGCAAACCCTCTTTCTTCCCTTGAGAGCTTTCTGCCTTGGTCTCCTTCTTGCCCTTGTCCTCTTCGTTCAGCAATGCCATTTGCACCAATCTTTCATACGTGGCTCCCATGGGTATATGGGTCATGGCCAAACTATGTAATGGCTCATTTAACCCTTTGACGAAACGGAGAGCCTTCTTGTGCGGGGTGTTGACTAGGTCAAGTCCAAACCTAGCCAGCTCATCAAACTGATTCACATATTCTCTGACCGTCTTGTCCCCTTGCTTAAGAAATAAGAATTTTTCCAACTGCAAACTTCTTTCTGCATCTGAGAGAAACTTAGTCTCAAACCTTGCCCTAAAGTCCTCCCATGTATCCACTGGTCTTTCAGCATTGGTGACTTCCCACCAGTAGGAAGCCTCGCCCTTCAATAGCCACACCGCTAGTTGTACCTTTTGTCTATCTTCTACCTCAAAGATGATGAATAGGTCCTCCGTTTCTTTCAGCCAATTCCTAGCTGCTACGAAGGACTCAGTTCCATGGAAATCCCTTCCTCCCATAGCTTTAAAATCTTTACATATCTTAGCAAAAGTGTTTCCCCGAGGAGGAGGTGGAGGAAAAGGTGCTGCTGCAGCTGGATGATTTCCTTCAGCTGGAGGAGGAGGAACGGTAGGACCTGGCTGAGTGGCCCTTGCTTCTAAGAAACGTCTAAACCAACCAGGTATGGGTACCCCTTCAGGCAAGTTAAGATCTTGGGACATGCTGAAACAAAAAAGGATAGATTCAAAACGAAGGATAAGAGATAGTTCCTATGGCTTTGGGGAGTGGACTTTGCCTTTTAAAAATAAAATAATATTTTTCTTTTTAAAAATGCTTCTTTAAATTTCCTTTTTGAAAATAATTTTTCAAAACTTTTTATCTTATCTGGTAAACCTATGCTCTGATACCAAGTGAAACACCCCACCTCCGTTAGGGTCACTCTCAAAGGGAATGCCCTAATTTTGGTGGAGGTTTATAAGTACAAGTCACAGATATACAAGACAGATATAAGAACACATATTTGAAAAACAGCGGAAGAACAACAAACTTTATTTCAATAAGTCAAATACGTGTTACAACAGCATCCTTTCCAAAAACATAACATAACACTTCATAATCTGTCTTGAGTACATTATTTTTAAAGAAGCATAAATAAAACATAGACAAACTGCCAAAGCCCCATAGTGGATAGTCCAAAGCCATAGTTCAAAACAGGAAAGTCCAAGCAATACATTTCTCTTCTTCAAGCTGGATGTTGAGGCTGATCAAGCTGCTGTGTTCCCTCCCTGAGGACCTGGGGGGGGGGGGGAAACGGAAGAAAGAAGACGAAAGAAAAATAGAGTCAGACATAAAGCCTGAGTAAGTCTAGTACTACTTTGTCTATGAATAAAGAACTGGGTATGATAAGTAATAACAAGAAGTGGGCAAACACCATAACTTGGTTAAGTTGTCTAGGGTCGAATATACTATCGTACCCCATGTTGATCTCTGAACCCATATAAACTAGTTTCCAATTTGCACCCCATAATCAGGGTGATGTGATCCATTCTATGATGATCGGCTCCTACTCGCATAGTTACATGTGTCTTACGGCCCCCGATGTCTGTAGTTACCTATGCTGGTCCCACCATGGGGTGTATCAAGTCCCATAGTGGCAACCCGACACAACCTTAGAGTGCAAAGGTATGCTACTGGTGTCCAGTGCTTTATTTTTCTACGCCGGAGTGCGTGCACGCCCGCACACCGTTAGAACCTACACTGCTACACCACCGCCGTCGATTTGACCTCTTACAATCAGCCCAGTAATCGTGCCCCACCCTGCCTAGTTTCAGGGTATCCTGATACACCTTTTAGGGTTACTGCTGAAAAGGGTCCCCCGTTACTAGGTTTTCTATCTCTAGCCAACATGGTAAGTTGGTTAAGTGTTTCTAACCTAACCCCCACCTGCCCGTTTAGTTTAGCATGTTCCATTTTGATTAAGTCTTTAGTCCACTTAATCCTAACAATCCTGACTCAGCCTTAATTGTCTTATTAAAGCCCTGACCTCTCACATTAGACAGGTATTGTTGTGGCTGCCTGTTGCCGGTTGGTTCCGGGCAGTCTTACGCCACAACTCAGTCTAACCTCGGGTCCTTGCTGGGCTCCATGTTTAACCTCCCACATTGGATATGTATTGTTGTGACTACTGGACAGCCGGGCGGTTCCGGGCAGGTTTACATCACAACTCAATCCAACCTCGGGTTAAACACATCGTATTTTCTACATTTACATATCTTGTCATTCTTCTTTATTTATATGTAAATATTTGCGGCCCATTATTAAGTAAATGGTGTAAAGGTTACACCAATCATGGGCCCAACCCATACTTGAATTTGGGCCCTTTTATTTTATATTTTCATTCATTAATTAATTTTTACCCAACGTTATTTTCCCCCGTTTTACACGTTCGTTCATATATATTGGGCTTACCCTTTTAAAGCCCAATTTAGCCATGCGAAAAGGGGAGGCTTATGGCGTATACACAAAGAGGGGAAAGTGAGCGCATGAACTTGCATATGACGTTGGAAAATACATAATAGAAATCGGTGTACTTGCATAGTGGTGACATGCATTTCGGTCATAAAACATAGGTGACATAAATCAAGGCATGTAAACTTGCATAGGTTTAACTACAACATGAACCTATATTCTTATTTAGGCATAATGTCAAACATAAGCATGGCCTAAATACTTCTAGCATAAACATGGCATATTGTCAAACATAAGCATGGCATAAAATACTTCTAGCATAGGCATGGCATATGGTCAAACATAAGCATGGCATAAATACTTCTAGCATGAACATAGCATAATTCAACTTAATTATGATTTAAGCCTAATCACACAACGATGGTATAAACATACTTATGCATAAATATTCCTAAACATGGTGTTTGCTTTAAACTTGCAAAAAGGGATTTTTGAGTCTAACCTAGCCATGTCTCATATATGTCATCATATAAACAAGATAGACTTAATCATGGATTCCAATTATGCCAAATATCATTTAAGGCCTAGCCATATTCATAAATTTGCAAAAGCATAACTTAATACATGGATTATAGTGTCAAAATTCCACATAGTTTCATATGAACTATAATAACCAAACTTGTTTCAATTACTTGCAAAATGATCTATGCACAAAAATATACATCATAATGGCATAATAACAAAGCCCCAAACTTGCATGAATTTCAATCAACTACATACATGTAGCTTCAACATAAATTGCAAAATTCGCACAATATCCCAAACGTATATTTGCATAGAACTACCGCATGTAGTTCTTTATAACGAATAACATAATTCAAGAATATACAAACGTATATAAATTAATAAGAACGCACAAATATAAATTACTTCCATTGCCACAATTCAAGCGTACACATCAACACAGTTGTTTATTATACCAAAGTAATACTCTACTTACAATGGTTGCGGCGAATTCTCTTATTAAGAGATACAATTCTTTTGTTGAATTGATTAGCTTTAAGTTGCTTGAATTGCTTTAGGCCTAGAACTTTCTTCCTAACTCTCTCTTTAGTCGGTGGCTACTCTTTGTCGTTCCTCAGCAACATGGCGGCTATAATCTTATTTTGAATGAATAGATTAGGGTTTAGTCTAGGGTTGTTTATATAGAGGTTAGGAATTGATTAGGACCCTTGATGTTGCTAGGTTAGATCATAGCCATTCATTAGGAAGAGAGACCAATAAAAACCCGCCACCTAGCCCTAATGACAAAGCAGACCACAGAAATCCGACCACACACCGACCTGGCCAGCCAGGTTGACTGGGCTCGACCAGGTCGATACCCCTGTCGACAGGGCTGTCGACAGCCCTGTCGACATGGGTAGCCCAGGTCGACAGCCCAGTCGACCTGGGTGGCCCAGGCGGGTGTTCTTCCACCCTGGCCCAATGGGCCCGAATTTAAATTATTATTTTATTCTATTTGAATTTTAAATTTGATTCAAAACTTCTGAAGGCCATATCTTCCTCATACGGACTCCGTTTTTCGAAAACTCGGACTCTATTTCGCGTATTTTTCCGAGACGAACGCAATGGCGTATCCCGTTTCCCTTAGTTCTTTGATTTGAATTTGATTATACTTTAATTCATAAATTTCAAAGTTATAGAATTTTCGGGGTGTTACAGTTAGAGTTAATTGGTTAGAGTAAATCAGTTAGGTTAAACCATTAGGGTTAACCAGTTAAAGTTAACAGTTAGTGTTAATTAGTTAAAGTAAATCGATAGAGTTATATCGAACTAGAATTTATTGAATAAAGTTAAATTGAAATAGGGTTATCCAAATGGAGTTAATCGAATTTAGTTTATTCGAATAGAGTTAAAGGAAAGGAGTTAATCGAATATAGTTTATTCGAAAAGAAGTAAAAGGAGTTAATCGAATATAGTTTATTCGAATAGAATCAATTGAATTAATCGAATATAGTTTATTCGAATAGGGTTAAAGGAGTTATCGAGTATAGTTTATTCGAAAGGAGTTAAGTTAAACGAGTTAATCTAATAGCGTTAATCCGATAGAGTAAATCTAATAGCGTTAGTCCAATAGAGTTAATCCAAAGGAGTTAATCGAATAGAGTTAATTGAAAAGAGTTAATCGAATATAGTTACTCAAAAGAAAGGTTAAGTAAGGAAGTTAGTTAAATAAATACAAAGTGAACTTTGCCTATTTCAAAATTAGAAATGTTGTTCAGTTAAGGTCTGAGGGGTAGTATTACCCCAACTTGATTGACTTCATTTTTAACTAAGGAATAGTTAAGGTTCGGCAGTAAAGGAAATGGTTTGAGTTGGCATAGCGATGTTTGTTTAAACATCTGTCTAAGTCCAATGAAGAAGCTTTGGAAATGTTTTCCAAAGAAGAAACCAGAAATGTTTTCTAATAAAGAAAACAAGAAATGGAAATATTTTCCATTGTTAATAACGTATATTTTCCAAATTTAGAAAATAAGAAATATTGAATATAGGGAAATAGGAGATAAGTAAATTAATGAAATAAAGAGATAAATGTTGAATGATGTTTGATCAATATAAATTTCCATTTGGAAATAATATCGTTGTCTGCACACCTGTTTTTCTTCGATAGTTAAATCACAGACTATCAAAGTTTTGACCATTTTAACGTTGTTAATATGGTGAGACCGGTTAGATTATTATCCAAAGAACTGCTCTGTATTGGCATAAGCGATGCGAATCATATATGCCAAAGGAAATTGAAGACGGAGTTATGCAAGGGCTATCTTGTTTACAGAATAGTGCCTTCGGTTCATCCTGTTCCTGGATGACTTGCATGGACGGATGTCTGACAGAGTATTTCCAGACGATCACGTATATTGATTTCTCCAACCGTACCAAGAGTGGAAGCAGAGAAGGAAACTTCTTTTAGCTAACACATAATGTATGGTTGAGGACGTCAATCGGTGATTTGATGGATTTGACAATGTGACATTCAAAAGTGAATCTGGTGTGATGATAAAGCGTAGCTTCTAGCCTCACATCCGGTAAATAACAGAAATCGGGCAGGCAGCATGGCTAAGTCGGTCGCACCGAAGTAGGGTGTATAATCATCTGATCTAGAGTTTCATTTACTTCTAAAAATCTATTGTTGATGCTGTCCCATTTGGGAAAGGTTGCTGATCCCAACCGTTGGTGATATACATTCGATACACTCAAGCGAAATGAGTGGTCGGTCATGTGTGGCCGGGTTGCAAGATGTTCTTGTTGAACCCAGTGTATTCCTCTCTAGAGGTACAGTAGCGAAAGGTGATTCCATACCTTGTCATAGTTGGAAATCCATTACCTAATACGTGCTTGCGGTTTTGATTGTATACTATATATGTAGAACGTGAGATGAAAGCGTTTCTGCTAGATGATTATTATATTGTGTTGATAGACATTATTATAATATCAAAAGGTTTTCGATATAAAGATATTTGGATTCTCATAAGGGAAAAACCCGTTCCGTTATACGGCATGATCTTATGAGATATCGATTACCTGCTTGAACTGTTTTTAAACTGTTTTACTCATACCAGTCCCATGACTGACCCGAAGTTTATTTGTTTGTTTCCCTAAACTCTTGGGTGCCTAAATTTGTATGGGCAGTCAAGTAGTCAGGATTTACAGATATACTGGAAGAGCTTGGAGCAGGAGGCTTCAGGATCATTATATAGCTACAGTTATTTCCGCTGTGTTGTAAGTGTTGTACTCTGATAATGTTATTGTATAAATATAATGATTTTATTTCAAGGATATATTATCTATTTTATGTTGTTCGTTCCGCTGTGAGATTCGTATTACTCTGATGTTGTGTTCTTCTTCTTCTTCTATTCTAAGTTTCTATCTTATCTTTCCTCACCCTCTAATTTCTTTCACTAATGACTGGTATTTTTCGACGTTTGGTTAGTCATCATTGAGTTTATGGCGATAACCAAAGTCAACAAAATCCCGGGTCATTACAGCACCCTTCTCTGAGACACATAAACTTAGAGGTTACATATTGGTGGAAATCAGTGGTATTGTATGTATTGACAATGCGGCAATCTGAGATGCATAGATTAAGTCTTTTGTTGAAAAGCAGAGTCTTGTGGATAATGATCAAAACACAACTTTAAATAATGCAACTTTGTCTACAACATCAATTTGTGAGCTTCACTCCCCGGTATGGACCTAAAAATGGATTAAGGATCCAGGGAAATGGACATATAATGGTTTCTAGCTATGGGTGATGTCATGGTATGGAGCCCAGTCATTTTACTTATGTGGATGTTGGGTTATGATGGAAGGTGAGGTACCTCGGATTTGATTTGGGTCGCTAATGGCCCTTAACGTTCGACATATTGACCATGTGACAGGTCCGATAGGACCAGCTAACATATAGTTTATGGTATAACCAATCTGCGACGGATAACCGACTCTTCAAGATCCAAATGTTACCCACAGGTGTGATCCTGAGGCACTGCTAGTGCGCCTCGAAATCATAAAGGAATACCTTTTCCTTGGTTCATAGATGGAAATCCAATTTCTAATATGCAATTTTATGGTTTTACTTATATACTATTGGCTGCATAGTGGTATGAGATATTCATGTCATCTAGGATTGATAGGTTTATATTTGAAGTTGATTTCTTCACTTATACTAACATATTTTTTGCATATCAAGCATGTCTGGCTATTATAAGGTGCAACAACCCTGATTTTTATAACTAGTTTAAAATTTATTTTTAATGGATTTTAATACATTTTAAGAATTTAAAATGAATTATTTTGATAAATAATGACTTAAAAATTAACTAAAATAAGTTTGAACATAAAATTTATAATATAATTATAAAACTATCTTTAAATGTCATGGTTGTTTGAAAATTTTGTTTTGAACTTTAAATGAATATACGAAATTCAGTATAATTCAGAATTTGTTAAAACGAGAAACATTGGAATCTGCTTAATAATATCTTTCTAATGATTGTAAGAAATTGGGATTTCATATTATAAATTGTAATGACCAAATTTAAATTTAAAATAGTCGCTATGAAATTTATTAATATTTTAATATTATTTAAGCCCTTATAATAGCCATTTTACAAACGACCTCCATATTCAACTAATTAATTATGTTGTATTTGAAACGTCAAATTACTGTTGGCTTTAAAATTTCAAGTCAATTAGAATTAATATGTAAGTGTAGTAATTTTAAATGCCTTTTCAATTCCAATTGAAATTTAATAAGCTAGAATAAAAGCCATTTTTCTAATGGCCTCCAAATTCAACAAAATTAGTTTTGCTAAAACTATTTTTTGCAAAACATAGCTAGATTCCAAATTTCGTAATTTCTGGGGTTAGTATGTGGTCGTGGCAATTTAAAATGTACGTTCAAATTCAATATTTAATGTTATATTTTAATTTTGATAAAAAATGATCAAAACAAACGAATCAGCTTACGAAACATATCCCATTTGTGTTCAGAATGAGAGTATTTGGCTAGGGGCAAAAGTCATTGGGTCTCGTTTGGAGTTCGAATGAAAAAAAATTGAAACTAAGTAGCGTTAATAATTAATATAATAATATATGTACTCTGTATATGCCCTATTCTAGTTTGGTCAAACCCTAGACTTTGAGGTCCTATGGTCAACCAAGAAAATTGCCGCCTATCACGATTTTATTGGCCGAAAAACTCCAGCAAGGATCCCTCCAAACTCCAAATCCATGACTAAATTCATCGAACTGCCTAAAGCAAGATTGTAGTACTCAATGTAACCTTCGATTCTATCGATCGTAATCGGAAATTGATCATCGTGGAGGCCAGGGCGGTGCTTCAAAGATGCTGAGTTCATGTGCGATTTTCAAAGAGGGGGTGGGTTCGAACTCCAAGGTGCTGCCGACAGTGGCAGCCGATGTTGTGGGCTCCAACGTGGAAGATTCTGATCAGTAGCTGGTCGACCAGGGATGCGTGCGTGAGTGGATTAAATGATGACGACGTGGGTTTCTCTTTTTCAAATAGGCACGAAGAAGACAGTCGAGATTTGGTTGATTAAAAATGTAATTAATTTTGTAATCTATTGATGAGGGAACTAAATTATTTTGTTAAGTTGTATTGACTTAAAACGTTGATAACTTTGCGATGCAAGGTCAGTATTGAACGAAACAAACTCCGTTAGAACCGTCATACCGAACTCTATGCTATAGAACTGATTGGGACATAAATAGATGTAGTTGGAATTTTCGATAAAATTAAATGGTTGTTTAACTTTGTTAAAACAATTGTTTCAATAAAGATTTCAGAAACCGGTCAAAGTGAGAACTCTCTCACTCAAATATTTTTTATAATTATTTATTTTTATAACTGAATATATTAATGTTTGTTTGGTGATTGATGAATGCTTACAGTTTTAATGTTATTACTATTAAACTGTTAATATATATATATATATATATATATATGTTGTCAAATAAAGTGTTTATATTATGAATTAATTTGGGATGACAATTTACCCGCCCATCTCCTAAATAATAGACAAGTTCACATGGACTGTGATGTAAACCCCACGCAGGTATTGGGACGATAATTTTATACATTGCCCAAGTATACAAATAATAATCATTGTTGATGGTTGAAAATCCCACACGGGTCTCAGGATGATAATTAATTTACACATTTCCCTCGTATTTATTTGTATATCAACCGATTGATTGACAGACCATTGTAAGCGTTATTAAATTGTTTGATGCTTACATAGTTGTAAATTGCACTCTGGATGTTATTTGGATGACTAATAATTGTTTATCACTATTGTTGAATACCTGTGATGTCTGAAATCCATATAATTAACATTATATGGTAATTGATTGAGTCACATTCAAATTCGGAAATAACAAATATTTTAATACAATATTTAGTGAAGAATAAAAATATGATTTTGATGTCCGATTTTGGATGGACACGAAAATATTGAAATATATGAAGCCGAATTAAGTAGATCTACATCATTTTAACTCAAACAAAAATTCCTATCAATTTTATTTATGTTTATAATGAATATCGAAATATTTGATTTTAAATTCTGATGTTTTGAAAATATTATTATTTTGATATTATAATAATAAGGAATGTTCAATTTTCAATTTAAAATTGAAAAAAAAGATGAAAACGTATTAAAATGAATTAATGAATGTTTTATAAAATACGTTTAAAAAGGATATCTACGAGATATATTATATATATTCAAAATGGTTTGAGTAGAACGTATCGTGCAGCGACCATTCGCGAATTTTGACCATTGACTTTGAATTGACGTACTGGGAGATTCGACCATCAAATTCTCCAAAAACCAAAATTATTCGATTCTTATCGAAAACTTCTTTCAAATGAATATAAGAGATTTAAATTACAACAGTTATATTTTAACAAAAATCCAAATCAATTTTGGAAAAGGTCGCTACGGACGTAGTTCGGTGGCCGATATTAGAAACTGACTGTACGGGCCTTAATAAAATTATTAAAAATATGAATAAATTACGTAAAATCATGATAAATGATATGAAATAATTTTGGATGAAAAATCCCACGTTTATAAAGATAAAATATATTTTTATCTAAATAAGTTGTTTATCAACTTGAGGAAAGAACTGAATGGAATTATTTGGTTTCAATGTAACCAAAATTTTCCAACATATGAATTTGATTAGATTTGAGTGGATATTATTTTCGGATATATTGGTTTTGGATTCCGTGATTATATGGATATCGTTGAGGAAGCTGGAAAACATAGATATTGTTATTCCTAATACCATCTCTATTAGTTTCAGAATTTGATGTTGAATATAAACCGGTATGATTTCTGTTCAGAGCCGTGTATTTAATATCAAATTGGAGATTCGGTTTGTCACGAATGGTGTCTTCAATAACACTGTTCCTAAACCCATTTGAGAATAGAATAAATCTTTAAATTAAGATTTAGAGAAGTTTACCAGTTAATTAATTTACCTGGAATTGAAATTGGATTTTGGGTCTATCGTGGACAATGTCTTAAATAACATTTGTTCTTTAACCCAATTAACAGTGAAGATATGATTTGGAATTTATAAATCTTTTTATCAAGATTTATTGGAAAATTTCCAAAGTAAAGTTTTTCAAATTAATATAATAAACTGGAATTGAATGGAACTCGATTTAGTAATTATCGAGACGAGCTTCTGTAAAGGAAGACTGTTACTATTTATGGAATTTAAAAGGTTTTCCCGCTATTCCACTTATGGTGTTAGTCTGATACAGAAATTTATATTGATTGTATACTATTACGATTTCTGTGAAGGTACCATATTAAATGGATGATGATTTTGGGGTTTATCATGAACTGTGATTTAAATGACATTGGTTCTTTAACCCAGTTAAATGCATGATTGATTTCCTAAATGTTCGAAATGGATTACCACCAGTTTTACTCTATGAGATAGTTAAATCTTGAATTAGATTTGATCGAGAAATGGTAATTAAATTTATCGATAACACAGTGGGTGTTAAATACGGAATACCACCAGTTTCGCTCCATGGGATGAATAGGTTGGGATTGAGATAATAAAATGAATAATTACTTCGTTAAGGTTCGTTAATCCTGACTAATTGATAAAATTTAATCTAGTTTAAGTTGAGAAAAGATATTACAAAATCTTTTGAAATGATTTCCAAGAAAATATGAATAAAAACATATTTTGGATTGGCGCGTATGATGTATTTTTATATCACTTGATTATAAAATACGCGAGTTATTTGGAAAGATCAGGTATAGCAGCTCGCATTTTACGTATTGGAAGATCATAAAATATTTTTATTTTATTCCCTAAGGGTTGGATCATTATCATATTTTAACATGTTGTTTATGGCGACGTAAGACATGTCCATAATATTTACCAATTTTGTTTATGACCACTTTGCCCCTGTCAGTCTTGTGTCGAGAATAACTTTTGACTCGGATCGAATCAGATGTTGAGACCTGTGCCATTGGAAAGGAAATGATGTTTGCCTTTCCATATAGTGGTCATATTAAAGATTTGGCTCAGCGGTTTGAAAGGAATCGCGGTTTTAAGGTTTCTTCACAGTTGGTTGTACAGGTTTTGTATTCCAAAATGGGCTGATTTGGGGAGGCCCATTAGTGGGATGATGGATCCCTTGGCTCTTCCAAATGAGAGAATGAAGAAAGTAAATTATTTTCTATAGGATCTAATTTAGCAACTTAAAACCGATAATTTTTATGTTACTACATATGTTTATGCAAGTTAGATCCGTAATAGTTCATATATTCAATTATCATGATTTTGCTAGAATTTGTATAATTTTAGTGATAATAGTCATATTCACGTTGTAAGAGATTTCATAACATGCTTATGGTTGCATTGGACGAATTGGATGATTCGATTTCATCGAAATTGTCAATTGGCGAAGTTTTGATCGAATTTTAGGTTCAAAACGTGTTGAATTGGATCTGGAAAAGTTGGATCGGTTGGTCAAATGGTTTTCGGGTCAGTTCTGAAGCAGTGTGCCGGTTAGGGCTCTTGTGGTTGGACCGATCGGTGGTCTTATGGTTGGACCGGTCGGTGCTCTTTTGGTTGGACCGATCGGAGCTCATGTGGTCAGGTCGGTTGGTGTAGAGGAGGTCGGTCGGCCAAGACTAGGGTTCGGTCGGTCGGTCGAGGCATGAAAGATCCGTCGGTCGTTTTTGAAAAAAAACCGGGTCCAAATTTGAACAAAAAGGGCTTTTAACTTTTTTTTTTAGGGGTGACCCCCTCAAACCCTAGCCACAACGCAGTGATGTAATTTGGCTCAGTGATGGTGTAACTTCGAAGTAAACTCAAGTAGGAAGGTTCGAAGTGTTGAATATGTTCCTTAATCAGTATGGAACAACGAATGAGGTGAAACTCAAAGGTTGTGAGTTGGTGAACAATGGTTACTCAAGAAGGTTACTCGAGTTATGAAAAGTATTCAAGGTTGGATGACTAGAGATGTGAAGGCCGAGAAATTATCTTTGTCGTAAGTTCTAGTAGGCTCGATGAAGGGGTATAATAAGGGCACTTAAAAGACCGAAAGGTTATTAGTCGAGTACATTGGGTAACGTTGAAATTCATAGTTGTCAAGGTTGGACAAATATACGTACCGTTGAAAGGCGCATGGAGTTTGTGTTAGAACTAGTGTTACCATTAGCCCTTGACATATGGCAAGGTTGGCCGTCATACGACTAATGATGGTTTCGAAGCAGTATTGGCAGTGATAACTAGAGTCGGTCATGGTTGATTCATTACTTTTTGGTACCGTCTCACATAGATTGTCCAACGTCGAAGGAGATGTTTCTCTGGTGCTTGTCTAGTATTTGTTTAAGCCTCTGGGCTTGTGCTTGAGAGATATTGAATTCGATCAGGATGGTTAACGTGAGATACATATAATCTGGATGCTATGAGTGCTAGTGGTGTTTGCTTCTGATTTCCGTGAATGAATGGTTGTTCTGGCTTCCAAGAGGGAATGGGTGAAGTGTTTGATGTAAAGGCTATCACTATACGATGTGGGGAAGACGGGGTTGAGCTCTTCTCTAGTGCTGTGGGTGGATTAGTATATTTATCTATCCATTTTCATAAACTTTATTGTTAATGTATGTTAGTTGTTTTATCTCTCACTAAGACTATTGTCTGACTCAAGGTTTTATATTTCCCTTTTATTACCTTGGTTTGTTCATCTGCTTGTGGATGGTCATACTATGTGGCAGGTGACAGATGATAGCTTAGTGATGACGATGTTGCAATTCGGACGCGAGAAAAAGGCTAGCATACTATCTAACTTACTATCTAGTATTTCTATTCCTGCTATTTGAGTTGCTCTCTGAGTGTTGTAGTAAGGCTTTATGTACAGACTTTGATATTCCTATGATATATGGATAATCTTTCAGAATGTTGTGAAAATTTTCAAAAGTTTGCTATATGATGCTACACTATTTCTACCTATTGTATATGTTCTATTATATTTTATCCTTGCGCTATGAGTTACGATAGGTTCCATTTGTGTTGCCATACCTTGATAATCGTCCATAGCTGCTTGCCATAATTTTCATTGCATTATTCTTCTATACAATGCACGGGTTGTGGGTGGTCGTCACATTTGGTATCATAGCTCTAGTTAACAATTTTAGCCAAAGTTCGAAGATGTAATTGCGTATGAGAGACGTATTTGTAGATTTCAGTCAGATGCTTACTATATTTATTAGTGTATATAGTAATAGTGGTAGAATTCTTTTAGCTGTTTTTCTTGAAAGTGGCTAATTATCCTAAATTGCAGATTTAGAATGAGTAGACGAGCATCAACACATGCTGCTAGTGAAGCTAATACTGGAGGGGGAAATTGCAGTGCACCTGAATACCCTACCATGTCTGAAGCCATGATGGAGGCATTCATGCAAAGGATGCCCTCTCCAATAGCAGCTATGGTAGACGTAGGTGTTCAGTTGCCTAGGGTTGTGGATTTTGCGAAGCTATGCAAAGATTGTACATCTCTAGGAGGAAAGCCATTTTAAGAATGGAACCATCTAAAGAGTTTCAGAAGTGGATGGATTATTGTGCTCGTATCTTTAGATACTTGGGGTTGGATGATGCAACTAAGAGAAAGCTTGCAATAAGGCAATTGCCCAGGATCATGGAGTGGTGGAATTTTAATACACTTAAGGCTCTAGAAGAGGGGATTTCATAGGAGAAATTCCAAGCTAAGTTCGAGGCAAAGTGCAACACCCCAAAATTTTAACAACACTAAAAAAGGATAAATTAAATAACAACTAATTTAATATTCAGAATTAAGCAAAACGTTCTACGCTGTTGCGTCCGTCTCGAAATTCTTGTTAAGATAGACATTTAGTTTGCGTAAAATGGGCAACGTATGAAGAAGTTATGAGAGTTTTTAGTTTGTATACGTGCAACAGAAATATGTATATACATATGATACACATATGAGTCAGATATGAGTTAGCACTTATCCAGAAAGGGTACAAAAATCAAAAATTTGTATGGCGGCAAATTTCCCACTCTAGGCGGTCGACCCCCCAAGAGGGGTGTTGACACCGGGGTCGACCCCCCTTAAGGGGTGTCGAGACCAGGGTCTCCGATCTACAAGGTGTCGACACCCTTAGGGCTGATGTGGCAGTCGGTTTCAGAGGTGCTACAGTTATAAATATGTGTTTATTCCTCCTGTTTTCTTCATTAAGAATTCATAGGGGCCGAACTCTGCCAGTGTTTGAACTGAATTGGATCCGTTAATCTCCTACAACTATCAACCTAAGAAAATCAGTTAGAGATTCAAGATCCATTCTTTCTCTATTTTCTAATCCAAACTCTATGAGTTCCTAGCTGCTTTTAGATTTAAATATATAAAAGTAAACGTGATATGACAATAGTTTGGATTTGTTCATGCGCTTATATTATATTGGATCCATTGTAAATTGCAAACATATGACGTCCTAAATTGTGTATAACTTGGATATAAATCTCTATCTTTTTGGATCTATTGTAACTTTTGTGGCATTCTATGATGTGGATCTTGACCTTATTTGTGTTAGATCTATTATTAGCTATTGATCTAAATCTCTATCTTGTTGGATCTATTGTCATTTTTGTGGCATTCTATGATGTGGATCTTGACCTTATTTGTGTTAGATCTATTTTTAACTATTGATCTAAATCTCTATCTTGTTCGATCTATTCTAACTTTTGTGGCATTCTATGATGTGGATCTCGACCTTATTTGTGTTAGATCTATTTTTAACTATTGGTCTAAATCTCTATCTTGTTGGATCTATTATGACATTTTATAATGTGGATCTTGACCTTATTTGTGTTAGATCTAGTTTTAACCATTGGATCTGAATCATGTTGACATTTAAATTGCTAATTGGATCTAGTTTATCACTTTGTGCCTATCATATTAGATCTAAACAAATTGGATATCTAAATTGTTAATTTAGATCTTATTATTCTTACTATGACATCATAGTTATGTTAGAATCAATTAAATGCCACAAGTTTATCATATTTATGCTTATATGTCCACCTTATCACCATGCTAGTTTGTGTTTAAGCCAAAACAATCACCTTTGTCATATTCTCATCACTTTTCCCTTTTTATTGTGTAAGACTAGGCTACTTTCTAGCCTAGATGCCGCCAAATATATGCGAATGTGCTAGCTAGGGAACGGGGGAAAAGAGTTAGAATTGGCATAATTTGAATAATGTTTATATGAATTGGACATGTAAATCAATTTGAGGAAGTGAGGACATAATCACGTATAAAGACATTGGTCAGAATTAGATAAGAATGAAACGTCTAATAATTACAGTTGGAAATTGTAATTGCACTTATGACACAAGGTTAGGTTGCATTAGTGGTGGAAGTCTGCCCGGACCCAACCGACATATCCAGCGGCAAGTATTGTTGAACCTAATATGAAAGGTCTAAGTGTGCAAATACGAATCGGGCTATGACACGAGGTTAGGCCCAACTTGTGGAAGAAGCCTGCCCGGACCCGATCGGCATATCCAACATCCACAAGTTGTAGGCCTAATGTGGGAGGTCTAGCCCATTATAAACCATAGATGGACATGGTAATGAATTGGACTACTTAACCTAATCCATAAGGATTGTATGATTATGAACTAAAGTTAGTGTTAAGTAAAATTGGTTGGATAGTGGGTGTGTTAAGTAAATCTGAGTGGGTGGGTAATATCTACATATAGGCCCACAAACCTAGTCCGATAAGGTTATGTAATTAAATACACAAGTGGTAAGCATAACCGGTAGAAAGATTAGGGTTATATAAAGTTAAAGACATCTTTAGAGCTAATATAAACTGTGGAAAACTTAGTAGGGGATATAAGACAAAGGGGAGAGCTTATATCATATTGTGTGGGACCCATTTCAGTCAGTAACCCGGAGTATGTATTGAGTAGAGAACTCGAACTAGGTCGGAGAAGGGGCACGCTTACTGGCTGATTGTAAGAGATCCAAACGTAGAGGCGGTGTTGGCGGCTCAAACCGACCGGGCCATGTGCGTGCATGAGCCGGGCCGAAGGGGATAAGACGACCGTGACACTTATAGGTATGGGGATGTGCATATCAGTAAGGGCTTGCCACTTTAGGATGTGATACATCCTTTGTGAGGTCGGCACAGAGTATGTACAGAGTAGAGAGCCGATCGATTAGGGTAGTAGTTAGGGTACATTTGGATGTATGCCTTAGTCTACCATCCTGAAGTGTAAGGGATCATCTCATTCTGGTTATACTAGTAATAGTGCAGAATAATCACTAGGGAAGCATATTCACCTTATCCTATCTACCTTATCACACCTTCCATTTATGTAGTGATCTCTCTTATACAATTTATATGCATGTCTTGCTACTTTTATTTATTTACTTGCTAAAAGTAACTAGACTCGCCAGACTTTATATCTGACCCTTTTTGTTTCCTCTTATTTTTTCTGTTCCCCCCTAAGGTTCTTACGGCAGGAACACTCGGGCTTAGTCAGGACTCAGTTATCATCTTGCTAGAGCTGCTTTCGAACTATGGCTCAAGTACTTATCTCTACTATGGCTTTGTCTCTCTTATTTGGGGAACTATGTTTTCTTTTAAGTATTTATGCATTTTGATGATAAAAGACAATAGTTATATTGCTGTAATGGTTTTTATGACTTTTGGTATTTTGGACCACGATGTATGATTTGTGTTTGAAATAAAAATTTGAATTTCTGCTACTATCTTAATTATATCAATCTTGTAATATTCTGTGATTGTTTACCTATAACGCTTCACGAAACTTAATGCATTCCACTTGTGAGTAACATTAACGAATGTGGGGTGTCACACTTGGTATTAGACCTGAAGGTTACTAGATTGGATAAAGGTTTTGAAAATTATATTCAAAAAGGTTTTAAAAAGAAAACATTTTCAAAAAAGAAAAGTCTATCTTGAAAGACGTTCCACACGAAGCCATTTGTAATATCCTTCAGTCCTTTATCTAAATCTCTTCCCTTTTTCTTTTCGGCATGTCTGGGAACCTTATATTCTCGAGGGCGTTGAAGTAATGGATTAGTTCCGTAGGTATCTTTAAGCTATGGCACCAATCGGGAGCCAAGGAGACGTCCTTCCCCCAGCTGCAATCGTTGTTCCTCCACCGTTGCGAGTAGATGATTTTTCTAAAAGGAAAGAAGTTAGGGTTGAGGAAACACAAAACAGGAAGGTATGGCCCAGGAAAGCAAAACAACAACAACAATAGAAAGGCAGAAAGAATAACAAAGCTAAGGATAAGAGGAAGTGTCATCGTTGTGGACGTGAGGGTCACTTGGTAAAAGACTGCAAAAGAATGAAGAATACTTGCTTCAGTTGTGGAGAAGTCAGACACTTTGCTAAAGAGTGCCCAAAGAGGCAAGGACAAGGACAAAGGGCAGGATCCCTTGGAGGGCAGGTGTATGCTTTCATGGCTATCATATCAGATAGAGGTAAGAAAGTTTTATTTCTCTTTCCAATCATCCTATAAGAACTCTTTTTGATTCTGGCGCTCCACATTCATTTATATCTTGTTATGTGGTTGAATTTCTACACTTGATTACAAGTATGGTAGTTGATCCCATAGTTGTTTCAAACTCCGTTGGTGGTTCGGCTCATTTGTCTATGATTTGTCGTGGTTTGAGAGTACATGTTCTAGGCGTCTAGTTTGAGTGCGACGCGTACGTGCTCAGGTTTATGGGATATGGGTTGATTCTAGGGATGGATTGTCTTACCATGTATGGTGCTATCCTGGATTGTGAGAAGAGGGTTGTTAGGCTTTTGACTTGTTATGGGAGGACTCTCAAGATTTCTTGTGACCCGCAAGGGTTGGTAATGCTTAGTTTCCTAGAGTCACTTGATGCATCTACCAATGATCTGCAATCTGTTCTAGTAGTCTGAGATTATTCTGATGTTTTTAATGCGGTATGGGGTTTACCTTCGAGGCATGAGACCGATTTTCGTATATATCATTAGCTAATGCAAAGCCAGTTGCATTACCGATGCGCCATATGGCTCTAAAGGGAAGAAGAGAGCTGAGTAAGCAAGTAAGGGAGCTACTTGAGAAAGGATTTATCAGACGAAGCATATCTGAATGGGGTGCTCCAGTTGTATTCGCAACTAAGACAGATGGTTCGCTTTGCTTGTGTGTTGACTATAGATAGTTGAGTAAAATCACCAAGAAGAATAGGCACCTGCTCCCGAGGATTGAAGATTTATTTGATCAGCTTGTTGGTGCCTTCATATTTTCTCAGTTAGACTTGGCCATGGGATATCACCAATTAAGGGTGGCTGAGGACAACATAGATAAGACCACTTTTAGAACTCCGCATGGTTTCTTTGAATGGCTAGTTATGCCTTTCAGGTTGACGAATGCCCCCGTCTATTTGTTGATCTGATGAGTAGGGTGTTTCGGGAGTCTCTAAACAAATTTGTCATGGTCTTTGTTGATGATATCTTGATTTTCTCCAAAAGCAAAAAAGAGCATGCCCAACATCTGAGAGAAGTCCTGAAAACTCTCCGTGTGCATCAGCTTAAGGCGAAATTCTCCAAATGCCATTTTTGGATAAAAGAGGTGAGATTTTTAGGGCATGTGTTCTCCAAAGAAGGGATAGCTGTAGATCCCGCAGAAGGTGGTTGCAGTGCAAGATTGGCTGCTTCCTAAAAATGCAACCGAGGTGAGAAGCTTTCTTGGGTTGGCAGGTTATTATAGGAAGTTCATTAAGGACTTCGCAAAGATATCAGCCACACTCACCAGGCTGACAAAGAAGAATTGGGCGCTTTCATGGGATATAGATTATGATGTTGCTTTCCAACGACTGAAGAAGGCTCTGACAACAGCCCCAGTCTTGACCTTGCCTGATGGGTGTAAAGTGCTTACCGTTTACACTGATGCTTCTGGTACAGGGCTTGGTGCGGTTTTGATGCAAGTAGGGAAAGTAGTGTGTTATGGGGGTAGACAGTTGAGAGTTCATGAGAAAAACTCCCCAACCCATGATCTAGAGCTAGCTGCCATAGTATTCGCGCTCAAAACGGGGCGCCATTATTTACTTGGAGAGAAGTTCGAGTTATACACCGATCATAAATCTCTCAAGTATCTGTTCTCATAGAAGAATCTCAATTTAAGGCAACAACGGTGGATGGAGTTCCTAGCTTCTTATGATTTTGAGATTGCTTATACCCCGGGTAAGGGTAATGTGGTGGTAGAGGCACTAAGTAGGCAGAGGATGGCCTTGATTCCTCTGTTTGTGGAGAAGAAAATCGAGGAGTTCATATCAGCTTTTGATTTTAGACCTTCCATCGAGATTTTTCCTGATTTGTTTGCATCCTTAGAGATATGACCAACTCTTATGGATCAAATAGGAGCTCCATAGCAAGGTGACCCACATATTTTAGACATCATCGAATAACTCAGAAAAATTGAGACTTATAGTCACCTCAGTAGATATGGTACAGATGAAAAGGGACGGTTGTGACGAGATGGAAGACTTTATGTTCCTCAAACTGGAAGCTTGATAAAGGCATTCCTAGAAGATGCCCACCATTCTAAGATGACCATTCATCCAGGCGGTGATTAGATGTACAGAGACATGAAGAGGGTTTTCTTTTGGGCTGGGATGAAGAATGATTTGGCTGAATTTGTTTCCCAATGTCTAGCTTGCCAGCAAGTTAGAGCTGAGCAAAAGAAGCCCAGTGATTTACTTTATCCTTTGTAGGTTCCTCATTGGAAATGGGAAAGCGTCTCTATGGATTTCATAGACGGTTTGCCTAGATCGAAGAAAGGCAACGCTAGTATGTGGGTAATAGTCGACAGATTGACTAAGAGCGCTCATTTCATTCCAGTGAAGAGTAAGAGGATGACATCATGGTTGGCAGCAATTTATGTTCATGAGATAGTTCGTCTTCATGGAGTACCTTCCAGCATCGTAAGCGATCGTGACCCCATCTTCTCTAGTGAATTTTGGAGGAGCTTGCAAGAAGCGTTTGGTACACAGTTGTGTTGAGCACCGCTTATCATCCTCGGACCGACGGGCAGATGGAGAGGGTGAACAGAATTCTAGAGGATATTTTGAGGCCGTGTATCCTAGATTTCGGAGGGAGTTGGGAAGAGCACCTTCCTTTATTAGAGTTTTCCTATAACAACAGCTAACAATCCAGCATCGACATGGCACCCTTCGAAGCATTATATGAACCACCCTATAGATCACCAACTTGTTAGTGGGAATCTACAAAAAGATTATTATTTGGACCAGATATGGTTAGAGAAACATCCGAAAAAATTGACCTTATTCGACGGCGAATGAAGATAGCTCAAGATCGGCAGAAGTCCTATGCAAAAAAGAGAAGGACTGACATTGAATTCGAAGTAGGAGACTTAGTTTTTATCAAAGTAACACCTCTGAGGAATGTGGTTCACTTCAGATCGGTAGGGAAGTTGGCACCTAGGTTTGTGGGAGCATTTCCAATAACCAAGAGGATTGGCTAAGTGGCCTATAAGGTAAAGCTTCTAGAAAATCTATCTAGCGCTTCTGATGTTTTCCATGTTTCTCATCTGCGGAGGTGCCTGCATGACACTATAGAAGTTGTTTAGCCGAGTGTATTGGAAGAGGTAGAAGTGGAATGGGAGGCGACAGTCAGGCGGGTTCCTTTCTGTATTCTTTGATCAGAAGTTAAGAAGCTACGCAATAAAGAAGGTCAAATTGATAAAGGTTTAATGGGGAGATAACCCAGAGGATGCGACTTGGGAGACCGTAGCCAAGATTCGTGCTTCATACCCTTTTCTTTTCGAGGGTATGTTCTTAATTCCTTTTTCAAAAGTTTTATCAGTGCTAGTTTCTATCATTTGAATATATCTTATCCATATTATTTCCGACCATTAGATAGGAATCCTATGGATGTAAACTTATGTTAGAGACATGATAAGTTTGATGGATGCATGTGGATGCAAGTGTTTGCTAGTGGCTGTCTGTGGATGCATATACACACACATTAGGCACTAAATCAGCTCAATCACTCTCATACTTCATATGGATGTGTGTGCATTTTCTTTTCTTTTATGGATGAAATGAATGTATTAGCATATGGATGTTGCATTTGGATGAATGAGTGTGCACACATATAGAACTTATATGTTATAATATGATTAATTGCATACATATTGGATTCATGGAACTAACATATATTGCATTAAGGAGGTCAACTGAATCAGTAGACTGCTTGATCGTTCGCATTAGTGTTGGGACATATACACATACCTTTGCATATGTTCATATAAGCATTAGAAAGTTTTAAGGACAATGGATGACTGTGATTGGTGGATGAGTAGATGGATGATGGATGGTAGGATACATTCTTCTCAACCTAGAGATTTCGGGGACGAGATCATTTAAATAGGGGAGAATGTAAAACCACAAAATTTTAACAACACTAAAAGAAGATAAATTAAATAACAACTAATTTAATATTTAGAATTAAGGAAAAAGGACTACGCCATTGCGTCCATCTCGAAATTCTGCTCAAGATAGATATTTGGTTTTCATAAAACGGACACTATACGAAGAAGTTATGAGGGTTATTAATTTGTATATGCGCAGAAGAAATATGTATATACATATGATACACATATGAGTCAGATATGAGACAACACTTATTCGGAATGGGTCCAAAAACTGAAAATTCGTATGGCGGCAAATTTCCCACTCTAGGCGTTTGACCCCGCTAGAGGGGTGTTCACACCGGAGTCGACCCACCTACATGGGTGTCAACACCCCTAGGGATGATGTGGCAGTCGGTTTCAGCAGTGCTGCAGCTATAAATATGTGTCCATTTCTCTTGTTTTCTTCATTGAGAATTCATGGAGGCCAAACTCTACCAGTGTTTAAAATGAATTGGATCTATTAATCACCTACAACTATCAACATAAGCAATCGGTTAGAGATTCAAGATCTATTTTTTCTCTATTTTCTAATCCAAACTCTGTAAGTTCCTAGTTGCTTTTAGATTTAAATATATAAAAGTATATGTGATATGACAAGAGTTCGGATTTGTTCACGTGCTTATATTATATTGGATCCATTGTAAATTGCAAACATATGACATCCTAAATTGTGTACCACTTGGATCTAAATCTCAATCTTGTTGGATCTATTGTAACGTATGTGGCATTCTATGATGTGGATCTTGACCTTATTTGTGTTAGATCTATTTTTAACTATTGATCTTAAATCTATATCTTGTTGGATCTTTTGTAACTTTTATGGCATTCTATAATGTGGATCTTGACCTTACTTGTGTTAGATCTATTTTTAACTATTGATCTAAATCTCTATCTTATTGGACCTACTGTAACTTTTATGACATTCTATGATGTGGATCTTAACCTTATTTTTAATAGATCTATTTTTAACTATTGATCTAAATCTCTATCTTTTTGGATCTATTATGACATTCTATAATGTGGATCTTGACCTTATTTGTGTTGGATCTAGTTTTAACCATTGGATCTGAATCATGTGGACATCCAAATTGCTAATCGGATCTAGTTTATCACCTTGTGCCTATCATATTAGATCTAAACCAGTTGGACATCTAAATTGTTAATTTAGATCTTATTTTTCTTATTATGACGTCATAGTTATGTTTGAATCAATTAACTGCCATAAGTTCAGCAGATTTATGCTTATATGTCCACTTTATCACCATGCTAGCTTATGTTTTTGCCAAAACAATCACCTTTGTCATATTCCCATCACTTTTTCCTTTTTTGTGTATGACTAGGCTACTTTATAGCCTAGATGTTGCCGAATATATGCAAATGTGTTAGTTAGGGAATGAGGGAAAACGGTTTAGAATTGCATAATTTAAATAATGTTTATATGAATTGGACATATGATTCAAATTGGGGAAGTGAGGACATAGTCACCTATAAAGACATAGGTAAGAATCAGATAAGAATGAAATGTCTAATAATTACAATTAGAAATTATTTGCACACTTATGACACGGGGTTAGGTCGCATTAGTGGTGGAAGTCCGCCCGGACCTGACCGGCATATCCAGTAGCCACTAATGTTGAACCTAATGTGAGAGGTCTAAGTGCGCAAATACGAATCGGGCTATGACATAAGGTTAGGCCCAACTTGTGGAAGAAGTCTCCCCGGACCCGATCGGCATATCCAGCATCCACAAGTTGTAGGCATAATATGGGAGGTCCAGACCATTATAAACCATAAATGGACATGGTAATGAATTGGACTACTTAAACTAATCTAATCCATAGGGATTGCATGATTATGAACTTAATTTAGGGTTAAGTAAAATTGGTTGAATAGTGGGTTGGTTAAGTAAATCTGTAGGCGTGGGTAATATTTACATATAGGCCCACAAACATAGCCAGATAAGGTTATGTAATTAAATACACCTAGTGGTAAGCATAACCGATAGAAAGATTGGGGTTATATAAAATCAAAGACAACTTAGGGTAAATATAACCTATGGAAAACCTAGTGGGGGATACAAGACAAAGGGGAGAGCTTGAATCATATTATGTAGGACTTTTTCATTTAGTAACCTAGAGTATGTATCGAGTAGAGAACTCCGAACTAGGTCGGAGAAGGGGCACGCTTACTGACTAATTGTAAGAGATCCAAACGCGGAGGCGGTGTTCGCAGCGCAAACCGATCAGGTCATGTGCGTGCATGAGCCGGGCCGAAGGGAATAAGACGACCATGACACCTATAAGTATTGGGCTGTGCATATCAGTGATGGGTTGCCACTTTAGGATGTGATACATCCTATTGTAGGGGCGACACAGAGTATCTACAGACTAGGGAGCCGATCGATTAGGGTAGTAGTTAGGCTACATTTGGACGTATGCCTAAGTCTACCATCTTGAAGTGTAAGGGATCATCTCATTCTGGTTATATTAGTAATAGTGCAGAGTAATCATTTAGGAAGCGTATTCACCATATCCTGTTTACCCTGTCACACCTGCCATTTATGTAGTGATCTATCTTATCCACTTTATATGTTGGTCAAGCAACTTTTATTTACTTACTTGCTAAAAGTAACTAGACTCTCCAGACTTTATGTTTGAACCTTTTTGGTTCCTCTTCTTTCTTCCGTTTCGCCCTCTCGGTTCTCAAGGTGGGAACACTCAGGCTTTGTCAGGACTCAGTTATCATCTTGCTAGAGCTTCTTTTGAAGTATGGCTCAAGTGCTTATCTCTACTATGGCTTTGTCTCTCTTATTTGGTAAATTATGTTTTCTCTTAAGTATTTATGTACTCTGATGATAAAAGACAGAAGTTTTATTGTTGTCAGGGTTTTATGGCTTATGGTATTTTGGACCACGGTGTATGATTTGTGTTTGAAATAAAAATTTAAATTTTTGCTGCTAACTTAATTATATCTATCTTGTAATATTCTGTGTTTATTTACCTATAATGCTTCACGAAACTTAATGAATTCCCCTTGTGAGTGACATTAACGAACTTGAGATGTCATACAAAGTTTATCTCTACGGCTCAGAAGTTTGCTTTGTTCAAGAAGTTCGTGGAGCTGAAACAGAATGGTCGTTCTGTGCTTGATTATGTCTGATTTCGAGGGCTTGTCCAAATATGCTCGTTCGTACATTAGCATACCCTATCAGAAGGACAAGAAGTTTGTTATGGGACTGGATACTACATAGGAAGACTGTTGGTGGAACATCTTGATGAATCATTTGAAAAGATTGTGGAAAAAGTTGTTTGCCATGAGAGCTTGTTTCATAAGGAAGAAAATGTTGTTGCTACAACCAAGGAAGTTCAGAAACCACGGCAAGAAGGTAATAATAATAATAGGAAGCAGCAAAATAGAAAGGAAAGGATGGCCAAAAGAAGCCTAAGAGTGAGGTGGTCTGCTTTAACTACCAATAGAAAGGTCATTTTGCTAACGAATTCAAGAATCCCAAAGCTAAGAAGAAGTGCTTTAAGTGTGGAAAACCTGGACATGAGAAGAAAGACTATCCTAAATCAGCTAAAGGCAAGCATGTTTTGAAGGCATATGCTTTGGAAGCCGTGCATATTCTTCAAGAGCTACTACAGCTGAGGAGAAGGTAAACGGTGTCATTGTCTAAGGTACTCTTTTTGTCTAAGGTGTTTCAGTTCGAGTTTCGTTTGATACTGGAACATCACATTCATTCGTTTGCAATGAGCTTGTGTGCCGCTTGAGTTTGGAACCCGAGATTTGTGATAGACCATTCGTAATGAGTAATCTAGTGGAGGGTTCGTCCAATCTTTTCCTGATATGTCGTGGTCTAGTCTTGTCGAGTCATGGTTGTTCTTTTGTGAGTGATTGCTTTGTTCTTAACTTCGCAGTGTTTGGGATCATCTTGGGATTGGCTCAAGAGGTATGCGACAATGGTGAATTGCGAGAAGCTAGAGGTGAGAGTCAGGGTTGTGGAACGGTGAAAAGTGTTAATCCGGTGCAAGCCCGAATATGGTGCCTTTGTGATCTATCCATATTCGCTTGTGATTCCACAGGAAGACTTGTCATCTATGCTGATCGCTAATGAGTATGAGGATGTCTTTGACAAGGTCAAAGAGTTGCCGCTGCATCGTGAGATCGAGTTTAGGATCAATTTGGTCAAGGGTGCTAGACAAATT